>JANSMA010000002.1:6600000-6773044 GCA_029298975.1 Ophiostoma novo-ulmi subsp. americana | reverse complement strand
CCTAACCCTAACCTAACCCTAACCTAACCTAACCTAACCCTAACCTAACCTAACCCTAACCTAACCCTAACCTAACCCTAACCTAACCTAACCTAACCTAACCTAACATAATAATCTTATTATTATCATTACTATTATTATTACTATTACTATTATTACTATTATTACTACTACTATTATTATTACTACTACTATTATTATTACTACTACTATTATTATTACTACTATTATTATTATTATTACTATTATTATTATTACTATCATTATTACTATTACCATTACTATTATTATTATTATTATTATCATTACTACTATCATTATTACTACTATTATTATTACTATTACTATTACTATTATTATTACTATTATCATTATTACTACTATTATTATCACTACTATTATCATCACTATCACCATCACCATCATCATCATCATCATCATCACCACCATCATCATCACTACTATTATTATTACTATTACCATCACTATCACCATCACTATCATCATTATTATTAATATTATTATTATTATTATCGCCATCATTATTTAATCTTATAAAAATAACGATATTATATCGCTATCATTCTTTAATCTTATAAGAATAACGATAATATAATATCGTCATTCTTATTTTCATACAGCCCTACATATTACAAATACTTTATACAAATCTATACATTACAACTTCTCACGGCTTTACACACCACAGCTTTACACGGCCCTATTACAGCTTCTCACGGCTTTATATATTACAGCTGTACAGCTTCACACGGTTATATAATAACATAAATCAGCTTTATACGGTAAATCAAAAGTCAAACGTTTAATTTTATAAGAACCAAAAGCTTTAATACGGACGGCTCGACACGGTCCACTTTAAATGTAGGTTTCTGATTGGTCGAAACCATCGAATATTTTAAATAAGTGGGCCGTTTGGGGCCTAAACGGCTAGACATAAGGGTCAGGGATAATAACTCGTAATTCCTAACTTAATTCTTTTTTATAATTTGCGTTATGTAAATAAAACACTAAATCTATAAAAGTTAAAGTGCTATATATGTTTAAAGTTTAGCCTCGTCTGCTGGCATGCTTGCCTTCCACAGCTCAAGTGTCGTATTTCTTGTAGCAGAGATACGGTCACTGGTGGTTTTATATAGGCGTGGGACACCAGTGGTTTCAAACAGCGAGCCGTTGAGAATCATATCGGCTAGTCCCTTAGCTGATAAGAATATTTGAGGCATGCCGTGTCCCGTAAAACCAGAAATAATAAACTGGTTTTCACGTCCCGGGACCGGTCCCACGTGCGGCTGGTTGTCAGACGAATATCCCATAACTGTGAACTAGTTAGCGAGCTTGTCGTATATATATACAAAATATTATAAGAGTACTCACTTCCCGTCCAGACACAGTCGGTAGTAGCACCACTATCCTCCCAGCCTTTGAAGTACCGCTGCATATAGCCATCAAAGAAGTTGGCGGCTGACGGAATGAGCGCGTCATCGTTGACATTATCATACCAGTCGCTCAGCTTGTCCATATACCTGGACCTAGCTCCTCCGACAACGATGCTGCCATCAAGGCGTGGAATTAGATACTCAGCAGCTGTTGGGGAGCCCCGAATGATGTAGGACATCTGCAGCGGGCTTGTGTTGGCACTGGCGTTGACAATACGACTGCAGATGCCACGAACAGGTACAATCCGGCCAGTATATTCTGGAAGGACTGAAGATGTGTACGCGTTGGTTGCGCACACTACTTTCTTCGCACGAACCACGCCGCGAGCTGTTGTAATTGCAATTCGCCCATCTGATGATTCCGGTGCTTTGGGAATCGCCGCAGTCACGGGAGTGTGCGTCTGGAGATTGACACCGTATTTGTCGATGCACTTCTTGAGAAGGCCATGGATTAATTTGTAGGGATATATGTGACCGGCAGTGTAAGTAAAGCAAGCCTTTGCGCCTTTGACTCCGGACAGCTGCTCCGCAGCTTTAGGATCCATTGCCGCACCATCGTACACGTCCTCAACGACTGTGGGTAGTCCTGCCTTGCGAAGCATGTTGACGCTGGAGCGCAGCTTTGATGCGCCATCCTCTGTTAATAGTACGTCACAGCACCGTGTGAGAACAAAGTCGCAGTCGATATTTTCGTCTTCAATTGTCTTCTTAATAGCCGCAACATGAGCACGCTCAAAATTGGCACACTCGAGTGCTGCTTCAAAGCCGTGTGTTGCAGCAATATCAGCAGGGCGAACATATGGGTCTGGTTTCAGGTGCCCGCCATTTCGGCCTGTCGCGCCGGAGCATACCTGGCGCGCCTCCAGGATCACCACAGATGGTATAGGTAGTCCCTTTTCCTCGCACATCTTCAACATGTGATAAACTGTCGACGTCCCAGAGTATCCCGAACCAATAACTACCACATCTGCCTCTTGGGGTAGATCTGATGTTGTTCGATGATCATCAAGAGCAAGCGGATTGCTCCTCCAAAAGGAGGTTGTTGAGTTGGGCACTGGCAACTTCGAGCCTGCCATGTTGAATGCTGTTATCGATGTATTGTGAGCTGGTGAAGAAAGACGGTGAATTCTGCAATGGTCAAAGAACTCTTCATTGAAAGATACCGGCCAATATAACCAAGCAGCTCTCGAGTGTGTTACTTTTAGCTTTATTGCTGTTAAGTTTCAGTGGGATCGGAGATGAATTCCAACCACCGTCAATCGTCAGATGATGTCTTATCATACAATCGTCCGGTCCCTGTTGGCAGATCCACTAAACTAAGCACTAACTCCGTAAAATGACCAAATACAGACTAGCCCAACGGATATCTGATCACTATCAGCTGGTTCCTATATCGGTCCCGGCACTAGATGCATGGCATGCTTATCTGGGCAAATGGCGTCTGGGCCTTCTTGGATAGGATAGGATAATGTGAGTCTGGGAAGAGTGACAAGCACCGAGCCTATTAACTGAATTTAAATAGTCACTAATCCGACCATATTATGGCTAGAAGCCTCATATATGAAATATCACCTTTAAAAGATTCACAATCGTCGTCTCTCACTCAATTAAATTGTCTGGATATTCATCCCAACATACATTCGCAGAATTTTGGGGGAATTTGTTGGTGGGCCGGGGGGACGTTTTCCCAATTCAACGTGTGCGTTCAGGCTTCTAAATGTGATACTTCTATCATTATATGATCTGCTAGCTAACATTGGACAGACACCACCGAGAACCCTGGCCAATGATCTGCTATTGGATGGTGCCGAGTTAATAGCTCCGAGTCTATTTTATGCTAACGACCAATTTGATAGCTCAATCCATTATCGGTAGTTCACCAGGTCAAGCTATCTATAAAAGCTTCTAGACATATAATTCTTCGGGCTCGATCGTATTATATAGCACTTATCTGATTATTGAAAAGCAACGAAAGCCTATATGAAACTCCGTGTCGTTGATTAATGTAAGATCCAAAGGCATTGAAATATGGCCAACAACAGCTACTAACATTCCCGGTGTTCAGATAAAACACTACCCCGCAAAACAGAGTCTGTTGGAAGGAAATCTAAAATATGGCAGTGGGCACCAAAAATGTCGTCTTTGATGTCGTAGGAACACTAGTGTCTTACGACCACCTCTTTGAATCGATCGAGGAGCGATTTGGTAAGGGACGGCTGGCAGCAGCAGGTATCAATGCGAAGCTACTGGGACACTGTTGGCTGGAGACGGCCGAGCGAGAGTACACGTACCTCAGCTTATCGGGGCGGTACTGTACCTTTTTCAAGGTTTTCGAGTCATTGTTCTACCGCATGTTATCGTATGCCGGTGTTGCAGACCCCCATTCATTTGCGACCGACGAGGATGTCAAATATTTGTCTTCCGAATGGCACAAATTATACCTCCGCCCAGGTGCTGCCGAGTGCGTGAAGAAACTTCGCGAGGCAGGATTCACCGTCTGGTGCCTCACTGCAGGAGACCTTGCACGTGTTGGGGGTTACTTCAAGCTGGCGGGTGTTGACATGCCTGCTGAGAATCTGCTGTCTTGCGACACCAGTGGCATTGCCAAACCACAGCCGGAGGCATACATGCCCATCTTGAACAAGCTTTCTGAATCAGGTGCAACTCCCTGGTTTGCAGCAGCTCATATGTGGGATGTTTCAACAGCAAAGACAATTGGGTATGTACTTTTTGGTGTCATTGTACTGTCTGCTTGTCTTAACTAACATATGACCAGTTTCCGCGGTGCTTACTGCACGGTTCTTGAATCCGACCCAATGCCAGAGGTGTTCGGTGCAATGGATGTCGTTGAAAATTCGTTCGAGGCCATGGCACAGAAAATCATCGAGGCTACTAAATAGGTCAAATGATGGGCTTCAGTAACAATATATTTGTTCTTGTGAAGTCGAGCTGAATACTAAATATATGATATAACATCATTTTACGAGTGTAAGGCTTATGTTGGTATCATGCGACCGTTGAGAGAACTTACAGGCTTATGGCGACGAAGCTCCACGCAGTCGAGACGTATTATCAGCTCGGGCTTGAAATGTGATCTCGTCGCAATCGATTCCTTCCATGATATAGAGACATATACGCCCAACCATGAAGCTTCAGGATAGCCTTACATCAATAATAGACGGCGGCATCGGTGAACATGGGCTTGGATTTGCAACGTTTCCAATCGTTGTATTAGCTGCTTCAAGGTCTACTGCGCTTGTAGATTGATGAAGCCTGACAATTTACACATGATTGGTATTCACAGATATTATTATTGGCACAAGATGAAATAGAAGTAAGTATCCAACCCAGTATTTGTTGCTTTTTTTCTACTTTCTGTATAAAGTATTATCGACGTATTTGCCAAGGTTAACTGCTGATCTTTCCCGCGACGAAGAACTACTGTTGTTCTCGTTATGGTGCAGTGGTAAATTAATTGCAGGGCGTGGCTTGAACCTTGCTCTAATATTAAGTATATACACCGGTAATGAACTACCACGTTTAGCCTGATGAATATTACTTCGTGGTGAAGTTCATCAGTTGATAATTTCACCGTTTGACAGTAGCCGAACACCGCTGCTCAATACTTCCTGGGGTGGTCGTTCCCAGTTCAAGACCTTTCCTCCTCTAGCTACCACGTCTTGTCGCCTCTCGAACCACATATCAGTGACGAAGGAGGTAGAGTTACCGTTCACATCCATCAGTGACACGACTTTTTGCGGCGGTTTGGGTTCAGAAGGCCAGTTAATGGCATCTGGTAAATCTCCAGTACGACTACCTTCGAGATCGTCGGCCCTTTTTGCTCGCCATTCCCGCAGAATGTGCTGATACGATGCTACTGGGTGGTCCAGTTTCACATCCATATGCTTCACCCAATCCATTTCGACATCGTCGATGTGCTGTTCATCATGGGGTTTGTCCCGTAGACTGTTGTCTCTGGTGATGATCTCATACATGGAGAAGATCACACCTTTCACGTCATTTCGGGTTTTGACATAAGACTCACCCGCTCCGGATGGTGTGTGGCCAATGCGAGCAGCAAAGTTGAAGTCAAATAACATGAGGCAGTCACTTTCGTCGTCGATGAGTAGATTTCGAGGTGCAATATCTTGGTGAGCTATACCGTGTCGGAGATTGAGGTCATCGACAACATCCGTAAGCTGTTGCAGCCATTTTAATTTGAATGTGCGCGTCGTGTTCTCTTCCAAGTTCCCACCAGGAATGAATTTGTTCGTGAAGCCAACCACCCGGCCCTCAAGCTCGTCAACGACGACACTATCAAAGGGGACGATATTTGGGTGGTGAGGCAAACGCATCCATAAGTTCATCTCCTTCCAGGCCATCTGCGCATACTGCCACAGAAAGTAGTACTTGAACACGACCTGGGGGCGAGTTAGTTTAAACAGTCACGTAGGTGGCTGCAGAGATAAGGATTATCTGTCACCTTTTTAGACTGTGTTTGGTCTGAAAGTGGAGGGTAGGCAACAAGATCTGCGTCGGGGCCGAGTCTGTTTATCTCCTCGAGCTCGTCGCGTCTTATAGTGAGAGTGCCTTCTGGAATATCCAAGTCGTGGGGGGATGGGTAGTGAACGCAGTGTGTCTGATCATCCATAGCTTCAGCATGTGTCGAAATGATATTTCCGGAGTTGGAGACATAGATCCTGAAAGACGAGACAGGCACTTGACTACTACAACGACTGAGATATTGAATGGCGATACTCTCGTCCTCTTGTTCCCCATCCATCGTTACTGAAATGACCCGTCTCTGATCCCAGTCGATAACATGCCAAGTGCTTGGTCCGCCGACTGGGATATCGCCACTCAGCGAGAAATATTTGGAATCGTCATCAATCATTCTGATCTGAGAGCCTATCCTTTTTGTTGTGTTTGGTTGTTGTGATTTCGTTCTAGCATAATTTCTTTCTGAACCTCATTAATATAGGATTTTGGAGGCACATAGCGTAGAGTAAACCAGGTAAAGCGGACTAAACATAATGCGGATACTCCCCCTTCATAACAGGCCCCACTACGGAGCCAAAATGCACTACTCAAAATGCACCACATAGCGACCATCAATAGCGGAAATTTTTCACTATGTGTACACTGTGGGGTGTAACCTAATGAGCGATAATTATATAATAACGAATACAATAATCACGCACTTGATGCATACAGATGGGTTACGTTTTAAAGTATAAAGATAGGTAAATGCAATAGACATAATAGACAAAGTAGACGTGTGATTTTACATATTCATATATTCATATACTAAAACCAGAAACGTAGAATATGACTTATTAGAATTCATGGGATGTTTGTAGAGGGCGTAGATGTCGAAACGTTAGGTGTATCACTATTACAATACTGGGCACATTTCAGCTCATGATCAATCGTACCTCCGCCAATCCAGGCTCGTTTGCAGCCGCTTTACCCCGTCTTAGAATCGTGCGCTAAACGATGCCGAATTTGATTAAACGTGATATCGGTAAGCTCCGTCTTTTGTGCTCACTCGTGATTGAGTATTTTGCTAATATTTATTATTATGTTGATAAGCCATACATGAACATCATCCTTTAACCGCCCAACCCCATTTTTGTAATGGCCAGGCCTATGTTACATCGCGGTATGGTGTGCACTTTAGCGTATCTTTAGATCAATATATAGGTTTTAACCAGCCAAACCATTGTTCACTCGACAATGATGTTCTGGATGTTAAAGAGGTAGCCGCGCGCGATATGAAACCATAGAGAGTCGTTTAGCCGCCTGTAATGACCTGCACTGGCATTAAACCGATATCGGTATTTCGTTGTATATAAGGACAGTATCCGGTGTAGTTTGAGTAAATTGACAAGTAGTCGCCAAACACTAATAAGACAAACTGGTCCTGAAGTCGACGTTGATGAAGTTCATACAAACGTCTGTCTGACTACTTGTGCCCCATATAAAACTTTGAAAGCAGCATCGGCGACAGTAAGTAAGCTAATTATGTTAGTCATATTCAGCATATTACTAACACTGTCGCTAGTAGTGGCTTTTTCCAAGTGAAACTTGGGCAATAATGGCTCAAAATCTTATTCTGATCGATCCTTCTCAGATCAACTGGGTAGCAAGTCAAAACCTACGACTCCGAACCGAAACTTGCTACTGTGGATGGTACTACTTCTACGGACTTTGTGGACATCTGTCTACTAGACATCCCATAAGATGCGGTAGTAGACGCACGAAATCTGGTCAGAGTGGCTTCTGCTCTATTCCGGCCCCACAGATTAATGTCGACGGATACGTGGTTAATGCCTATTGTAACCAATGCCAAGGGGCCTAATAGCTTCAGAATTGATCGGCAATGTGTGTTGAGGTCGACACAGGAGTGGCTTTTTTGTGAACCCAATGATGAAATATTTGCGGCTCTTAACTGTGGTGTGATTCACTCGTGCTTTTCCAGTAGCCCTAGTTGATATTCATTATTGTTTCTTGTAGACAAGCAACACGCCGCGGCAGGACTCGGTACTTAATCTAAACTCTACTGGTCTGCAAATCTACCCCCGCTAGTTCCAGAGTTCGTTTTGAAATATAAGTTGTATTATTGTCATAGTACATTCGTTTTATTTTATGTTACTTTCCGCTTATGTTTTCTACTTCTGCTTCATTTCTTCACTCTTTCATCTTGTATCGTATTAGAAAAGATAATGGTAGAATAACACTATAAATATGTAATAAGTCTTAGGTGTTAAATGAGAGCACGAGACATGCACCAGGGCACGGGGTCCATGCCGCGGCGGGGGCTCCTATTTGTTTTTATTTTGCGTACTTTCGCTCTCTCTCTCTCTCTCTCTTCCAGTCTCTGCCGCTTTCTTTTATAAAGTCTCTCTCTCCTTCACCACCGTTATCGATGTTTTCTTCCATCACACTCGTTCTATTTTTTGCAACGCTGATAATTTTAATAAAGTAACAATAGCCTCTTGGTGAAACCCAAATTCCCGAAAACTGACACAGAAAATGGCGGCACGCCTTGCAGATATTAAATAGATTAACCTCATTTTGAGGCTGACAGCCTTGCCTGCACTGCAGAGCTCCTTTGAAGTCTGAACACGGTCGGGTAAAATTCGTTATTTAAAAATCAGGATACAGTTGTCGCTCTCGTCGATTAATCACGCAGTGATTATGTTGAATGTCACAGACGCCACCGTGGCTGTGACAAAAAAACATACCTTACGGTTGTGCACTATCTCTACATCCGCTGTATTTGCTGTCATAGGACGGAAAGCTAATTGAAAAGTTCCGACTTGAGAATAGCAAAACCTTCACTCATGATAGTGGTAAATAGCGGTGAGCTTCGTAGTCCAAAAGATATGGGTTGGACTATTTGGTTAGACTCCCGCAAACTGAAGAGGCTGTTACATTTGTTGATGGGCCTTGGCCAATAAAGACCTATAGGTTGAAGACCGGCCGCACGCAGATCGAATCACAAAACAGGAAGATATAGCACCAGCTGTAGCGGTGTAGTAGTGCTCTCAGTTATGAGCACATTTCTCTTAGGGATCTACATCTTTAAATTACCGGCCACTCGTGAACTATTTCATGTACTCTGTTGCATAAGTACTTTCTATTGGGAAAACGCCGGCCTTGAGCGGTCTATAGACAATGCTACAAATTTCGAGTCTTCTGCAATGAGGCCTTTCTGTATGGCTCTGACATTTGCAGCAACAACTGAGTACCTTGTAAGGCTGGCAGCATCACTTAAGCTTTACACATGTAGAGGAGGTTATTTTTCTAAGGGGGTCTCATGAGACGTAGATCTCGGTAGAATATCTGCATTACTAAAAAGCCTTAACAACATGAAGGCGATAAAGCTTTGTATGATCTTATCAGTTCAGTATTGTAGACTTCCTACACTGAAACACCGGACACTTCTTCGAGGGCTTTCACTGGAAATCTGGGTATGGAGGTCAAGGAATCCTGAATTGACCTTCTTCGGGCCTGTGTCTGTCATCTCACCATTCATATAATTCTTCAAGGTTCTTCCGCACTTGCGCCGGTTTTGGATAAGATTTGGAGTCTATATTAGAGCAATCTATATCATCATGCAATAATTGAGAGCAGCGTATGTTCCTTTTAAACAGTTCGTCAAATACTCACACTTTTCTGCCACTACAAACTTCAGCCTTCCCTCTATATCACAGATACGACGCAGTATGACTCCTATTTACTAGATGAGGTGTTCCGACGCATGGCCCTTTTGTGTTCATATAACATTGTACTATTGGCGAGTGAGACAGAAGCCAGTTTTAGCGATATAAAGTTGTCCACTCCAGTTTTACTCCGACGTATTACCTCGGGCTTCGGCGATGCCATTATGTATGGATATTCATGCCCAGCCGTGACAGCTTCGAGACGTCTATTCACTGCTATGCGGTATGCTACTACACACTAGGATCGTTATAAACTATAAAGTCTTAGAACTGTTCCAGCCTCTTGAAGCTTATTATAACGGCAAATATATCTACGGACTGGCACATATGCTTCTCTACAGCTGTTGTAAAGCCACGGTCCTACATCCTGATGAGGATGGTCCCAGTTTTCTACCGTAGTGGAACTCTTTATTATGGGTTTACTCGTTATAGATTAAGAAACATTATTATATATTTACTGCAACGTGGTACATAGATGACGGAAATCAGGATGAGGTAAATAACCACGTCGTGAAAAAAGTGATAATTCAGATGAGTTTCTTTTTCTTTTTTTTCTGGGGACAGCAAATACGTTTGTATGATGGGAAGTCAATTTACAGAACTTGGTTCTTTATACCAACACATATTAGGCATAATCAAAGCTTCTCTACTCTTCAAGTCTCTCATCAGTGATAAGCCATTTCGTATTTACTATCTTATTTAAATAACAATATATCGATTTCCACGTGCCTGCCATCTATAAATCCAACGTCAGTCGGTATCAAGCTCGGATTACTCGGGTTGCTCAGTTTGTTCGCAACCATCATGAGTGCTCGTAAAATATCCAAACATCTTGGCCAGTGTCATTTCACCGCGTTCGCGCGTCACTAATGAGTAAATCCTACGCGACTCCTTCAGTGGAGTAAACGCTGGCCTTGTACAACAATCACGTTTTTTGGGCGTCCTACACAGACCGGGACCGTGGCAGAGATTCTGCTGTTTATGAGATCACCTCTCACCGCAATCCTATAGGTAAAATCCAGGTTCTGTGCCATGTCTTTAAAGAATCTCTATCTCTTTGCCGATTGATCAGCCGTCTCCGTGGGACAGTACACAAGTTTCATATCTACAACTTCGTTCTCGTCTCTCTCCGCCATTCCCTTGCGGCTATAGCGCTACCATGCTTTAGTGCTTTACCGTGGCGTCCTTTAAACATAATAATACCAGCAAACACAACACGATAATCGCCCCCTGTGTGTTTCCGCTCCATGATTCATCATCCTCCGATAGAGAGGAGATTGTGCAGCAATCTACACAGTTGTCTTGCTCTTTTACTTCGACACTGTTCAGCGTGTTGCTTTTTAGGGTGGTACATTTGAGCCGGATGGGACTGTCCGCATCAGTAACTATCGCCACTATGTGTATGCGGGCGAGTACACGACTCCGACGCAAAAGTATAATCCAACTAAGATACCAACGGCATTGACCGCACCACTAGTGCGGGTTTCTTTCATCTCATAGTGTTTTCCGGTGCAGTTAAACGCATTACAGATGCTACATTGACCCAGCCTGGTGGTCTCGAATACCATAACGGCGGGATAGACCACCTAAACTCCATGGCAACTCTCAACCGACCAGACCACGCTTGAGCCCGAGCCATTAGCGCATATCGCCGATCGCCAAGGCGGTGGCATTTTGAGCACAGGCAATATTGACGTTGAGCAGGGGTCGCTGCGTGGCGTCAATATAATCTGCACTGCAAGTTCCCCGTCCCACCCGCAATTAGTGCCTCACGCGCCGTCATATAAAAAGAAACCATCCCACTACAGTGATTACCAAGACTGAATATTCCTAGGCCACAGTGAACAATATGGTTTTAGATAGGTCTTAATGTTTGATAGGATAATAAGACTAGCTCTCGAATGTGGATAATGGAAACGATGGTCCCTTATGAGAGATGTTCCTAACTATGATGTCGGATGACGGGAATTTAGTTACCAAGGACCCGATGGATGTTACAATCCTAAAACGGGAAAATGCGAGTCTATTTCGTGCTAGGCGAGAAGAAGTTGAGTATGTATATGAAGCTTTGAAATGATCTTGAGGCTGTCTGTAGCTAGGTGCTGTGCTTATCAACTGCAGTGTTTTTTTGTTTTTTTTTTAAAAAAAAAGAAAAATCTCCTCTTATTGGTTTTTCTTCAATAAAAATTTCAACTTATTTTGGGCTATGATTGGAAATACTGAAGAAAATAAAATCCGTAGATAAAAAAAGTGCAGCAAAAGTTGAATCTAACTCTGCGGTGGAAATTGCAATATTCAAATTTTAACAAATTAAATAACGCGGAATCGACGCAAACCAACAGCATATCTTATTTAATTTGAAGAAACTTATTTAAAACTAGCAGCTCTTGTCAAAGAAGTGATAAATCAAAAACTAAATGATTTCCCCCCCCCCCCCCCCAACCCATCAGACAAGGAGATGCCATCAAACGAAGAGAACCCGTATCACGTGAATAAAAGGCATAAGTTAGCTTTATTGCCTGGCCAATCAAGAAAAGTATCTCACATAGATAAGGTTAAGTTGACATGCTGCCTTTTGATTGGATGCTTTCATGCCAGCCTTGCATCAAATGTTCGAGCTGACTTCGTATCCGAGTCGTTGATTCGCTGGATAGAGACTGTGTGCGGGCGAGATTCCACAAACGTTCTACCCCTATCCACTTGGCGGGCGAAGAGCGCAGTTCACCCACATTCGTACATTTTGCTGACATTCTTGGCAAATGTTTTTTGATTCCTGATGGTTGCATCCTAGACTAGCCCATTGAAGGAAGTTGTTGTAGTGGGTTGACAACAACAGCAGGTCATCACGCGACAAAACTTATTGGTCCCCGTACTCCATAGCTGGCCTGGTACGGCGGATGCAAATTGGGTGTTTGAATTTAATGATTTCGCCAGAACTGGAATGTGATTTAAATATGGCCATTAGTGCAGTGTAAGAAACCGTCAGCTCAATGCTTATTTGCGTCTAGTTGGCTTTATTAGGACGAGTGCAGGATGAATGTACGGGGTAGATAGATGAGGATTGAAAACACTTTCACCTTCGTTCTCGCGGACGGTTTTGTATATTCAACCGAACACCAATTGCCCCGTTCAAGCGGTACCCGAAAACTCCGGAGCGATTCAAACACGAAATAAGTCAGTGAAAACAACAAACTTTTGATGTTGTAACATATTTCAGACTGCTGTTGACAGTATGTGATGCTATCTGTCAATTATCAGATACTTTAAATCGTTATCTCGCCAAGAAACAGCCAAGAGCGGGCCAAGATAGGGCCGAGATAAAGCCAAGACCTCGAGATAGACAGTAGTGCTGACACTAGTTAATTTTACAAAATTTTTAAAAGCCCCATTTCAGCCTTTGTTTCACCGCGTTGAAGATGATCAATGCATCATGCACCTGTCTTCACTTATAATATTCCTACCTCGCTCTCACACAGTGCTCTGCATTGAAAATATCCGACAACACAACAGCCAAAACTCGCAGCAACCCGAGTATTCTGCCAAGCACGACCGCAAGATAACCAAGACGCGGAAGAATACACAAAGTCTTCAAGATGGGCAAGATGGCGTGGGTGCATACTGCAAATGCAAAGATCGCCGTCACACCGGTCGGTAGGTGGTTTCGCCTACAGGGCAGTGGACACGTGAGTTTCTTCCCCCAAAATCGATATCGTATTCATGTTGATATATTCGCAACGGCACTTTCCTTCAGCTCAAACTGATACTGTTCTTCCTGTAGCCCAAGGAACGGAAGGGTTCTTACTTCTTCACGGAGCTCCGTGCGGGCCTGGCCGGCTTCTTTGCCATGGCCTATATTATCGCTGTCAATGCATCCGTTGTGTCTGACTCGGGTGGTAACTGCGTCTGCAACGACCCCGAGGACATCTCGTGCTCAACAAACCTCGAGTACGCCCTCTGCGTCAATGAGATCAAGAGAGACCTCGTGACGTCGACCGCTGCCATCTCGGCACTCGCATCTTTTTGCATGGGTCTTTTCGCCAACCTGTAAGCCAACTGTTTGATTGTCGTGATCTTCATGCATAGCTTTATATCAAACACATCACTATTTTAAGCTCGGGCACTGATAGTTCTTTATAGGCCGGTTTCGCTCGCTCCTGGAATGGGTCTCAACGCTTATTTCGCTTACACCGTTGTCGGCTTCCATGGAACTGGCAACGTGCCGTATGAGGTTGCCCTTACTGCTATCTTTGTCGAAGGATGGATCTTCTTCGCCTTGGCCCTTTTCGGCATGCGCCAGTGGCTTGCACGTGCAATCCCTAGATCTCTGAAGCTAGCCACCAGCGCTGGTATTGGTCTTTTCCTGACTCTTATCGGCCTTACTTATAGCGAAGGCATTGGCTTGACTGTAGGCGCGTCTGCGACACCGCTTGCCCTGGCTGGCTGTCGTAACGAGCTGCGTGATGCCGACGGACAATGTCCCGACTCGGTCAAAATGCGGAATCCCGCAATGTGGGTCGGCATCTTTGCTGGTGGCATCTTGACTGTCATTCTCATGATGTACCGGGTCAAGGGAGCCATTATTGCAGGTATTGCACTTGTGAGCATTTGTTCGTGGCCGCGTACATCGGCTATCACTTACTTTCCCTATACGGCAGCAGGTGACGACCTGTTCGATTTCTTCAAGGAGGTCGTTAGCTTCCACAAGATTGGGCGCATTTTAAACGTCCAATCGTGGAATATTTCCGAGTATGGCAAGCAGTTCGGCTTGGCCCTCATCACATTCCTGTATGTGGATATTCTCGACTGCACTGGTACCCTGTACTCCATGGCCCAGTTTGCCGACATGGTCGACCCGGTCACTCATGACTTTGAAGGCTCGTCGGTTGCATACATGGTGGACGCCGTGAGCATTTCTATTGGCTCCCTCATGGGCAACTCACCTGTGACTGCCTTCATTGAGTCTGGCGCTGGCATCTCCGAAGGCGGCAAGACTGGTATCACGGCTATGACCACCGGCATTTGCTTTTTCATCTCCATCTTTTTTGCACCCATCTTTGCCTCCATTCCACCTTGGGCTACTGGCTGCGTTCTCATTCTCGTTGGCTCCATGATGATGAAGTCCGTTACGGAAGTCAACTGGGCATACATGGGTGATGCTATCCCCGCTTTCCTTTGCATTGTCATCATGCCATTCACATACTCCATTGCCAATGGCTTGATCGCTGGCGTATGCAGCTACATTCTTATTAACACCCTGATTTGGGTCATTGAGAAAGCATCAGGTGGCCGCATTGTGCCGGTGGACAAAGATAAGAAAGACCCATGGACTTATCGCCTCCCCGGTGGCTTCTTTCCTCAGTGGTTGGTGCGTCTTTCCAAGGGCAAGAAAGATTTCTGGCATGAAGAGCCATCTGTCGTCACTGATGCACCAACGTCTGCGTCAGCATCAGCAACCAAGGAAGAGGGCACATTGGAGGGCGTTGCTTTGGACAAGAAATAAGGCATCAATGCGTCATCTGTTACTGGTGGGAAATGGGAGGGGGTGATCAGCTTGCTATTATAGACAGACTGCCTCCGCTAGAAATCGCGGTGGTAGTAGTCTGGACATCTCCGACTTACCAAATTTGGAAATAGAGAAAGTACGTGTTGGCATGCTCTAGACCTTGGACTTTTGTTCCACCTTAGTTTCCAAATTCAGGCTTGGTGTGTTATCTTTCAATTTAGTCCACTGATTGTTATCTCAATCACTGATGCATCCATGAAATCCGTATAGATTATCGGTACGGCAGATGCTAATCTCGACTTTCAGGCGGCTGCGCTGCCGTTATCGGCGTGTACGGCACATTTTCGAGGTTGCACCCAGTAACTTTTGCGATAAGGAAAAGTACTATAATTTTGCCTAGGTGTGAAGGGAGACATCGGTCAAAGTGTCCACGCCCGTAGTAAATCGTGAAAATTTTCCTAATTCGTTAAGGTCTTCCGTTGGATAAACATAGCATCATAGACCAATCGATCAATCTAGACTCTTTTCCTCGTTTTTCGTCTCCCAGCACACGCACTTGTCTCAAATGAATGATTGTGCTAAGACTAGATGTTGCCAGGATATACACGGTTCACTATTGTCCGCAGTCGTCTAGTCATGCGCACACCCCAAAGGATTCTGCATTATCATTTTCTTGTCGCCGTCGTGCCCGAGGAGGTGTGGTGGTGGGAGGGGTATGAGTAAAGACTTTGGTATCTTGAGTTGGAAAGCATCGACATCGGCATCACAAGATCGCCCACGATATCTCTGGCTGATATGGCCAAAAATACAAATAAGCAACTGGCGCTGGTGTCAAATTCATGTTTACTCTTCAACACATCTTTTCATCAAATCAACATCGCAGTCTCAGACTCATAACTTGTAGCAAATTGCTTCATATCTATTCACTTTTGTCCCGCAAATTATCATCAATGGAGACCGCTCCCACTCTGACACAGGGGATTGCCACCCCCGACATGCAGCCGGCCATCTTTGAGAAGGTCGAGGCAGAACTGCCAATTCCCAACTTTGATCCTGCTATTCACCTGAACTACCAGCCACCACGTACTCGCCACTCTTTCACAGAGCTTGGCCTCCCCGTCCCTAAGGGATGCCCTGATATCTGTTATACAGAGGCGTTCCAGCTCTTCTCCGAGGAGGGTGTCCGGATGATTCGCCGCGAGGTTTTCCGCCGCGAGTTCCTTGACAAGTACATGCGCTCATGGGAGCGCGCACCGTGCCTGATCAGCGGTCACTACCCGGTGAAGAAGGTATGGCCATTTGTCAATCGACAGACACCCCATTTTATATGCGCAGTGCTCTAACGATGTTACAGGACGGCACCTTTCTGAAGCAGGCCATGATGAACCCTGTCACACAAGCAGCTATCAACTCAGCTTTTGGCTGCGCTCTTTCGCTGCAGCTGGACGAGAATGCAATGGGCTATATCAATGTTCAGCTCGGTGCAGATGGTATTGAGGGCGTATACCGCCTAAATGAAAACCCCACCAAGCCCCTGCCCGCAGCTGAGGCGAATGGCCTGCCAGTGTCAGAGTACGATGGTGCGATGATTGACAGCTGGCATAAGGATACCACTCCAGTCGTTCTGGTTCTGATGCTTAGTGACACCTCTACCATGGTTGGCGGCGAGACTGCTATCCGCACAGGCGACGGCAGAGTTATCAAGGCACGTGGTGCAAACATCGGCGGTGCCGTCATGATGGCTGGTGCTTATCTCGAGCATGCTGCCCTGCGCGCTAGCAACTGTGCTGAACGCCTGAGCCTGGTTAACAGCTACGGCTACGCCAACCCCGATGCTGATGACAGCGGTACCACTCTCAGAAGTGTTAACCTTGGCTTTGACAACCTGTCTCATGTCAAGAACAGCTTCATGGAGCTTAAGCTTCAACGCCTCCGTGATCGCTGCAATGTCGCTATCGATCGTGTTCGCGAGAGTCGTGCAAACGGTGATGCCCTCTCACGCGAGGAGTGCGAGGAGTGGGTGCGTGACCAAATCCGTCTCCTTAAAATGACTGCGTGGGAACTCAACGAGCGCATTCCCAACTATCTGGCCATGGATATGCCAGAGGATGCTCTCAAGACATACATGGCGGACGCTTGACCAAGGAATCTTGGCGGGCTGTATTGGCCAGATATCAAGGACTTGCAAGGAACTCCATGACAGGTACCGCTGTTCTTTGTGGCCTTATGAATAACGTTCCAAGATGATTTGTTTGTTGCTTTATCAGGGTGTTGTTTTATTTTCTTTCAATTTTACCTCGCACACTCCCCGACCTCTGTAGCGTTTCGTTTCCTATTCCCCAGCGTCCCGTTCCCATTATTTTTAAGTTTCTATTCCGAATCAAGCTGCTATTTCATGAAGCAATTTTTCTCTCTGTGATTGTAATAACAAAGCTTTTGCTGGTTGATATGTGATCAAATCTTTGAACTAATCGGTTAATATTGAACGTTTGATATATTCTCCAACAACAAACTTAAAATAACTACTAATGCCCTATTTATTATAATTAATGTTTCAAGTCCGAAATGTCGGGTTGGGTTTTCAATTCATAAACTATCCTGCCACAACCATGGGCGTCTGATATTTGACTATACACGGAAATTTCGCAACACAATCCGATTGAAATATGACCTAGCCCATGGGTATACCAACACTATCATCAAAGTTGCTACCACGGGTAAGAGTGCTGGCTGTCTTCTTTTGATAAATCAAGCCCTTTATCAAGTTGCTTCTGATGTTCGGCATCAAGATATTCCAGCAATACTTTGCCGTACTTCTCTTTACCCTTGTACTCAGACACATCGTCACCCCAACTGCGGACCGCGCTGGCCAAACGACCCGGAACATAGTCTTCCTGAGCAAGCTCAGTCACAGGGTGGAAATAAGTGCGGATCGTAAAGAGAACTGCGCGCGACTTGGGTAGACGGCGAAGACTTTGCCTCTCTGAACGAAACCAATGATGCTCGATGGCCCGGTCTTTCTCTGCAGTACTCCAACTGACCTCATCGCTGTTTTCATCACCTATACTCCAGCTCCAAGCGAGATCATCATCAACCTGGATGAAGTAGTTGTTGCGACAGTATAGCTGGTCAACCTTGAGACGGCGGAAAAAGTTTGCCATTCCTTTATGCAACTTCTCGTTGTACTGCGGAACATCACCAGATGTATGGATCTCCTCCAGAGGCATGCCCAGTTTGTCTGATAGTCTCCAAAATCCGGCTAGAAGAATGGCACCTGCCTTTAGGTAATAGCGTCCATCTTCACCCTCAATCATGAGAGCAAGGTCGTCCTGTACTAGTCTTGCGGCAATCGCCATGGGGTCTTCACGCAGAGGACGCTCAATGAGGTTAAACTTCTCACCGGACCACAAGTTCTCAAGACCTTCGGGTGTACGACGATAAAGCGTGGGGTATCGTGCTGGCAAGTAGTGCATAAATTCGTCCAAAAGCTCCAATGCGGCTGGGTAGGCAATCGGATCGGTATGCACACACTTATCACCACGTTCACTGATGCGCTCTTTCTTGCTTGCATGGTACTTGGGGAAATGATTGTCCAGCTCTATCCAGTCCTGTGGCTGGGCCGTGCGTAACCCCATGGTGACATGATACTTAGGACCATAACGGAATGCACGGTACGGCAGGGGTTTTGTGGTTTCGATAGACCAGTCGGGGTATGGGCTGGGGGTAGGGAAAATGTAAGGCTGCTCAGGAACATTCTTGTCGTTGATGCTTTTGTTCCTTTGTGGGTAAGTGCTTGTCAACCGCGTAGCCTTACCAGTTGCTTTCAAAGCAAAGTGGTAGGCAGCAAACAGCAAAGTTGACACAGCCATGCAAAAGGCTAGTGTGCCCGGTGTGAGAGATGCGATGACAGCCATGATTATGATTATCTAGACAGGAAGGAAGTGATGGGTGGTGAGATAAAAGCTAAAAAAAAAAAAATAACGGCGAGGAAGACTCGTTATTAAGGCGGGGGATGTGCTGAGTAGATAAGCATAGTCTAGATGGCTCTTATCAAGGCTTCTATGTCTAATTCTATGAGACAGTAGTTAATCCAAGATCGTTTAGGAGTGTACCGTATCTTTTTATGATGTAAGCGTAGCCAGACAAGTCTTACGATTGTTGTTCTACTGTACCTTACGCCAGGACTAGTCAAACTTACTAGCCAGACCTACCCAGATGCTGTCTTATTTTGACAGCGTCCTATGTTTGTACTTTCTTTCCTAATTAGTGTGATACTTTCGAACGATTAGCTATGCATTTCGTAGCTTCTCATAAGGCTCTTTTTCCCTCTTTGAGTAGTAATTGCTCCTAGAAGATAGTTGACGCCCAGGCTATCCCGACTATAGTGCGTCTCAACGTGAATCCCATATGTAGCCTTTTCCGGCGGCACTAGACGAATTAGGAAATTTTTGCCTATCACATCCCTATCTATGTCCGATTAACGACGACAAGCATACCAAGCTCCAGCATTCGCAGCATCCTACTACTGATATGATGTAATGAACAGCTATAGCTATGTATGGGACATAATTAACCCCACCAAGCAATATCACATATAAACAGACAGCTATGTGCTTCTTTTGTGACTTTTGAAATAATAGTGCATTAGACCACCTTCCTCTACAACTCATCCCTTCCAATCCAACTCTTCTCATATTTACCAGGTGCGTCAGATTAAGTCATCAATCGGCTATGTAAAGCTTCTTCTAATCAAGCAGTCTAAACAGGACTTTCTATTCACAATGTCTGCCTTCAAGTACTACCACCAGGCTCAGTCCAAGATGGAGATTCCTCTCTTGGCCGGTGACAACGCCTTCCTCGGTGACGTTTTCAGCAGCGACAAGCGCGACCCTGAGAAGCCCATTTCCTGCGGCCTGTACCGCCTCAAGAAGGGCGAGCCCCTCGTGTACACCTACACATACGATGAGATGAAGATCATTCTGGAGGGTGACTACACTATCTCTGATGAGACTGGCCAGAAGGTCGAGGCCAAGCCTGGTGATGTTTTCTACTTCCCCAAGGGTGCAACCATCACCTTCACTACCAGCGACTATGGCCTAGCCTTCTACTGCGGACAGCGTGTCGAGAGCGCTTTCTAAGTCGCAAGTTAAATAAAATATGCAAACAAGTACAAAATAGAACATGATGAACATCGACCTAAATTAGACAGCCGATTAGCGACACAAATTTACAAAAACGTTTAATGCATGACACTATTCAAATTCCAACCTTTATCGTCAAACCGTATAGTCAAACCATTATTTTTTAAGTATATTAACGAGATTTCAAACAGCCAAGACCTCAAGAGAAAATCATGTTATATCCCACGAGGGAGTAACGATGGCAACGATATACTCTTAGCACTCGCATTGTCATGGCATCGTGGCAATAGTGTGAATAATAGGTAAGGTGATATGATACTAATTTATATTACAATTTGCGTAAAATGTACATAACCTGAATCATATTACCGAGAAGGATATGTGAAGAGCTCTAGGTGAAGTAAAGAAGTACATGAAATGACACCAAGCAGCATAAAAGTCTTGTCCAACATAAAATCGTTACATAGCTTAGATATCAACCAAACATAGATCGTAACCCCGTAGATTCCATAACGTCAATCCAATGGATGAGCTCGGATCCGGGGTTGCTGTTGTCATAAGCCCGCCAAATTGCAGTGACAAGGTCCTTCGCAACCGTCACTGGTGTGGGTGGCAGGCTACTTTCGAGAGTAGTAAGGCGCTCCATGACAAATTGGCGAGCTCTTAAAACTTCGCCTGCAATGTCTGAATACTCTCCGCCCGAAACCGGAGATGGGGGAGATGCCGAGACATTGCCGCCACGGTCGTCCATTAGATCATTGATGTAGGACGACAAGTTGTCGTGGTCCAGGCCCAAGCTAGTGCCGACACCTCCACTACTCTGACAAAACGTCGTTGAAGATCCTCGTGTCAGATCCAGCATGGGGAGCAGAGGCGGGTGAATTTTTGGCATGTAGAGCCCGGTACTTGCTGAAATGTACAGTAGCGGCTGAATCACTCGACTTCCTGACGTTGGCGGAATCCGCTTCAATATTTTGACGAGGTGGAGAGTGAGCGGTATGATCCACTCCTGCCATACCATAGTCTTATTGTCAAATGGTAGTGACCGGCCAGGCAGGCGAAGAAAGCCCAGGCTCGGAAACGTTTGATAGAGCAGCAGCAAAGATGCAAGTCTGTATGCCTCGGCGACGAGTGCTAAATGTGACAGAGGGGTAGCGTTGTCGCCAGTATCACCTAATCCACTATCCAACGGTATTTCCATCCCAAGGAGCTCTTCTTCAAGACGCTCTGCTTGCAGCTCTTCAACCGGTATGGACATCGTCGAGGACATAATGTTTAGTCCATCCATGCTCAAGCTTGAATTAGTTTGCATGGATCGGCGTCGGCAGCGGCGGCAAAGACGAAGAGTTTCCGTGAATAGATGTGAAGTCTGAGAAGAAATCCCCGTCCATGGGTGAGGCTGCTCGTCTGCATTTGTAGATTCGTTAACCAATTTTGGGTTTGGCTCCTCGGAAGACCATGGATTAAATGCAAGCATTGGGCCATCGCCGCTGGTGATAGTTTGATAGTCGTTGTCGTCGTCGTCGTGAACAACTGCCAGGAGCATGTTGCAATAGGTCATGCACTTGTTAAAAAACTCAAGTTTCTTCACGTCGGATACGTTTCCATTTGCGACGCCTTGGCTGTTGAGCCGCGATAGAAGTATCCTGGCCTCGTTGAAGAAGGGCAGTCCCAGTCCACGAGGATGTACCCAGCAAATTGTAGTGCCAAGACCAAAAAGCGAAAACAGCAGCCCTGTGTGTATCTGATTGAGAGTTGGTTGGCTTTTAACGATTTGCAGCTCCATCTGGATATAATCGGTAGCCCGTTTCATGAGATGTAGGGCAGGTTGCCTCATACTGGGATTGCGTGATGCCATAAAGGCAGCAGACATGCTTTCTAGTGAGCTCGATACTGTTATTGAGCTACTCCACATACTAGCAGCCATGTTGCGGATTGGATTTGCGCTTGAGTCGAAGCCGGACCATGCAGGGCAGACATTTTCAAACCAGTTCATGATAAAGGCAGAAGACTGGTCAACCAAGCCTGCGCTCAGGCGTGGTGAAGTAACGCTGGAGCTGGATGAAAAAGAGGCTGATTTCGTTTGCTTCGAGATTTGCTGTTCTGGTGGTGATGACGGGCGGTGCTGGTGTTGCTGGTGTTGTTGGTGTTGTTGTTGTTGCTGCTGCTGCTTCTGATGTGCTTGTTTCTGCTGAGGCTGTAGCTGTTGAGACTGCTGCTGCTGCTGCTCTGGCTGTTGCTGTTGCTGCTGTGATTGTTGCTGCGGCTGGAGTTGTTGCATATGAAACTGCATCTGCGGTTGCGATTGAACAGACTTTGATGCAAGTTCAGGTTGGTGCTTGAATGACCAGCGCACACCCTGCCAGTAGCCGCCGCATTGAAGACCCTTCTCACTGCACCTCAAACATGATGGTCGTGTTTCGTCACATTTTAACTATACACTCGCGTTAGTTGCGGACAACATATCGCTAATGCCAGATGTTTAGCTACTCACATGCTTTGCCTTGCAGGTAAGGCATCCAGCTTTTGAACGAGGGGGTAGACCAGCTCTGCGTGATACTTTTGGCGTCTTTGACGGCACCATTGAGTTGAGTTGTATATTGTTGCGGCGTGTTCGTGTAATGAACCGGGTGACTCAGGGGCAGCCGAGCCCAGCAAAAATCATCTCGTCAAACGCAACAGTGTTGATAAAAAATACGGACAGATCCAGACCTCCATAATGCGACCGGACATGGAGCTTATAAGGCAAGAGGGGGAGTGTTCTTTTTGACGTGTTATGGGTCGGGTGTAGTGTAGATAAGGAATCGCCTTGTCTATGATTTGCCGGGAATCCATATGTGAGGGGTACTAACACAAGTCTGACGCGAGCCATAGGGCCCGAAAACGATAGATAACACCAACAGCCAATCTATGGAGAACAAAGTAATGCTCCGTTCCGTATTAGTATCCATTCTGGCACAGTAGTGCCCACCCTTTCCAGAAAGACACGGGGTAGTGTAAGGGAATCAGAGAGCAGGATAGGAAAATAATATCGGATCGATGTGTGCCTGTCAGCAAGCCGGGATTAACTATCTGGCAAGATGTTTTTAACCTTTTTGGATAGACCATGTGATGGTATCCAGTGAACCATTTGGTGGTACTAAAAATAGAAACCTTTGATTGCCAAGTATATACAGTGCTCTTGCTATTCACACTACAGGTCTCTCATTCATCCACCACATCCATCAATATCTCAGTTTCAGATGCACTGTCCCTGAGTCAGCCCCCTGTGCTTAAATGGCTGCTTTTCTTTCCCAGCCTTTGAAGAAAGGCGAGTCTGGCAGTGAATGGGGTTCCCAATTCGCCTCCATCAGCCCCGTGGATATTTGGAACTGCTCATACTCTCTCAGCGTAGGCTTGGCAACGTGTTCTACATGCCATGTACCCTTGTATTTCATGATATTGTCCTTCCCTTCGTTGAGAACTTTCAGGACTAAAGATGGAACACAGGGCTCATCCTTGAACTCGGTAAGAGGCGTGAACAAGGCCTTGAAGTTGAACACAACGCCTCCGGATAGCGGCAGCCGCCGAAGCGTCTGCCAATCCACACGCAGGTAAATATTATCAGCTGTGAGCGTTGGACTCTGCTTTTCGCGCTCCTCGAAATCGGGATGATCGGCCGGAATGAATAGAGGCTGTCCTACTTCAAGACCCCAGGAACCGCGTTGGATCGGCTTGTTTACTGGCATTTTAGTGAAAAACCTGGTTCCGTAATCATTAGCCAAATCATGTTCACCAAACAAGGATTTTTCTCTTGGTCCAACGTACCTGTCCATGCTGAATTCCATTTTCTCCTTGTAGTCAGGGACCACTTTGTGAATGCCAGGCAGGCCAAGGCCAACCTTTTCACTTAGCTTCCAGCCCACTGACGAGCAGACCATACCGCCGCGAAGAATATAACGTCCCGTGACATCATCACGAAGCATGATTCCAAAATCTTCTGGGATGTTGTACAAAAGGACTAGTAGCGGAGGAGTAGTAGCCAAATCCGTGCGTGTGTTGAGGATCTGGTTAACAAGAACATATCCATCGAGTTGGAACTGGTTGGGGTAACGGGCGCAGACAAACTGTAGAACCATCTCCATAAGTTCTCTACACGCCAGCTCTGAGCCTGGCATGGAGTCCAACACGCCAGTTCCCTGCTCCTCGTACAGTTTCACACGCTGTGCAATTCTCTCACGGTATGTGCTTTCGAGCTCGATCCAGTAGTCGGTATCCAATTTTGTCAAGGCTACTGGTGTTAGTAGATGGTTGGTGTTGAAACAAATATTGTGGCTCTTACACATTGTCTGGTGGTATGGCCAGCGGAATGGCCTATATGGTCTCGGCCTTGCCTTTGTGATGTCGAAATTTGGCAGAGGCGATGGCAACGGGACTCCTGATAATGTGGCATAGTCTGGGAATCTGCCCAAAAGACGGATGTCCTTGACGCTAAAACCACTAAAGTTGTACTGGCCATCGCTGCATTTGCTGACGTCTTCGTGAAGCTTCACAATGCTGCTGCTGGGGAGAGTGGACAGGTCGATTTCCTTGGCGCCTGCAAACTTTGGGCCTAACAGGCTGAGGTGCTGCCGCTGAGATGGAGGAAACACATTTTTGTACGAGATCTCCTGAGACTTGCTTGTCGCCGGTTTCTCATAAAATGATGACAAAGGTTTTCCACTTGATTTTTGAGTGCTTTTGATGTAGCTGAAAATGGCAGTAGCAGATAGTAAGAGCACACCCAGCACGAGAGCTATGCCAGGGCTCGCCATAGCGTAAAGAGCCGCCATTTTTCGAGTTTGCAAATTTCTTTACTTTGTCGCAGGAGGTGCTGTTGAATTGTGGCAAACACAAATGAAACTGCTTTTGTTCGTATACCGTTATTTTGTATTCGTGCTGTCGTTTACATACTCTCTCGACGGGACATGCGCTTGCAGTCAGGTTTTCTATATACAGTTACAATAGAAACTCTAAGTGTAAGTAGCTCTCCACATTTTCGATGACCTGATACAGCTACACGATCGCTCTGCGTATGCATGACTCTGGTACAAAGAACGGCTGCACTAACGATCTTAGGTTAATCTATCCGAAAGATATGCAGGCAGCTTTGTGGCTCTTATCTCCAGATAATCATTGTTGATCGTTGGCCCGGTAGAATTGACCTAATCTGAGTGTATCGGCCTTGATATGACAATGAATGACGGTGTTTCTGTGCTACGAAAGTTGACGATAGGAGAACACACACAGATAGGAGGAAAACATTACGAAGACGCAAGCCGAAATCGACTGATCGTATGAGAAGAGTTCCAAACTGAGATTCATCACACCCGAGAAATAAAATCAGGCGTTGTAGATTTGCTTCACGGCTATGCAAGTCACATGAGCATATATCCATCAGGGAGGGGTAATACCTTGGCCAAGCAATCACAGAAAGATTGATGCTGCTTTCTTAGAATAAGCAAGAGAGGGGTGTCATTATCTATCACCCGGAATGCTTCGACTACAAGCCATGTCCGTTATCGCATCAGTGCTGGTAGCCTCCACACGTGACAACTTTCTCCGGTGAAGGAATGAGAGCGAAGATTAGTGTTCATCGATAACAGGTATCAAGCTTTAATCTGGGCAGGACGGTGGAAAGTTGGAGATAGCTCGAATTGGAAGATGCGGGCTAGCGGTAGAAGAACGCCAGATACCGCGTCTTCATACGCTATCGCCGTCAAGTAATGAACCCACAAATATTTACAACAATGGATATTTGGGAGAATATCATCTCACTATTACTTTCCTAGGAGGTAGCTTAGGAAACAAAATACTAGATACGGGAGAGGCAGGGAGGTGTGGGAAATGGTCCACAGGGCCAGCATGCACGCTTCTGTTGTGGAACAGGCTTTCGGAGCTGTGCAAGTCTGAGTAAATTATATGCCTGTGGTTTTGAAATAAATAAATAAAAAATAAGCATGAAATGCTGTTACCTCTGTTTTCATTTCAATTTAGTATGAAGTAGAGACTAGAAAAAAAAACAATATTGAGGATTTGTTATGCTATATTATCTTTTAGTTTGATAAAATGCCTTTTAAGGGTGAAATGGAATGAATTAATGAGATTTTTATAAAGTAACATAAAAAAGGAAGAGAAGGAAAATAAAAATAAAACACTATTCGCCAAAGCAACCCGCCACAACTGTAAGCCATAATTATACATTATTTCAGATTGTTTCCGGAATAAAAGCAACTACCAAAAAAACTTCCGCAAAAATATATATTGTATGAAAATGACAGTCGACAACCTGCTATAATGTACTTTTCTCGTCGCTACTAGATGATCAGAATTGTGTTTGGAAATGCATATCAAGATTAACCCGATTGATAAAAAACTAGGCCATAAGGGGAACTCTGTTTTGTTTCACATCTGCGCATCGTGCCGGCTGTTAGATAGACGTGTTAGGGTAGATTGAATCGTGGCAAAGTATATTAAGTGTGTGTTGGCGCGCGTGCTGTCGAGCGATCTTGAAATCAAATCGAGTGTCGAAAGCTCGAAAGTGGCATCAATCGTAGTGATTCGTCATGAAACAATGACTGCATGGTCCCAGTCATCGAGTCCTTCCAGTAAAGCCCAATAATTATTACGTGTCAACGCTTCTAGTTGTCATTAAGCTTACCCAGCTCTTTCCTTTACCTTCAAGATCCAATGTCCGTGGCGGCCCACTGTTAAGACCCCTGCCACTGTTGTACGTCACCAAGAAAAAAGGTGTGGCTGGTCCATTTTGGGCGGCTGGTCTCGTGTTATTAGCTCCGCTACACCGCGTATACACGTCCAGCCACCAATTCCCAGCCACGCACATTTGTGTTGTATTTAATTTTCGAACAGCTGATATAAGGCACAGGTTTCCAAAAGTCGACCCGGGTAAGTTCAACAATGATTACATTCCATTCACAACATTCCAACAAAGCTCAAGAGACTCGGTGAACATCAGAAAGACACCCTTCGAACTATCGAACTATCGAACTATTAAGCCGATTACCTCGCTCTCGATTGTTCACCGCCTTGAATATGGCTACATCAGCCCAGTACCAGCAGAATGGCAGTCAGGCCCTGCCGCCCAAGAAAACCCGGCAAAGATACCGGCGGGAGACTGACGATTTGGACACGACGACAAGAGAGGGCTATGGTGACCCTTGGGAATACAACGATTACCCATCGGGATCAACCAGCGCCAACACCACTGCAGCCCGCCAGAGCCCACGCAACAGCGTGCCTATTAGTCCCGAGGCTGGACCGTCGGCGTCTCCTGCACTTGCTTCTGGTTCCAACGACGTGCCACGCACAACACGCCAGCGGCCACCTTCATATGAATCAAGCACTGAACAAATCTCTCGTGGTGGCTATAGCGGCGACCGCCGGCGACCACAGTCATCTACGCAAGCTCAATCATACACACCCGTGCAGCCTCCTGCGGCAGCGCCGGCAGGAAGCCGCAACATGCCGGCCGGAAGTGCACCTTTGCGTCAAACACAAGCGCAGCAGTCATCATCCCAGCCGCGCCCTTCACAAAGTCAAAGCTACCCACAGGCCAGCCAGCCATCCACGGGCCCATCGCCACCAAGCCAAACAGTGGCCCAGGCAGCGGGTGCGTCAATCTCTCGGCTCAAAACACCGAGTGTGATGGATTCTGTTCTACAGCCTCTTGGTATCAAGGTCCAAGAGTACGACAGACTCATGCACGAGGCCCATGATGACATGAAGCGCTTGGATGACGAGTTGCGCGCTCTCCAACTGCGACGTGACGAGGCGGAAAACCGATTTCTCGACGCCGAAGCACGGCATAAGGAATGGCAGCAACAGTACGACGGTGTGCGCCGCACTCTTACCGGCGAGGCACCAGTTGCGTCTCAGGCACCGCCAATGCCCCAAGTCAAGATGAACGAGCCCCCGCCCAGCCACAATCCACAACAAACAAATATTATTCACGATGACGAAGACGATGACGACGATGACGAAGACGACGACGATAATGAGCCAGTGTACAAGCGGCCTTGGTCGATGAACCACCAGAGCAGCTTCACGAGCACAAAGTCGAAGGGCAGACGAAGCCGGCTACTTTCTAGCATATTTGGAGCTTGAAATGAGCAGCGTCCTAGAGACATTACAAAAATCTAGTGAGACAAGGGAATGGGAAACTGGAAAATGGGCTCTGTGGGTCAGCTAGTGATCTTCACTTCAGGTACGGATTGATGACATAATTGGCTTTAACTTAATTGGCTTTCAATTTCGCATTGCATTTAATTTGGGACACTTTACTTTATGGTAGCATTATTTTCTTGGTTTATTAACAGCTATTCTGTCTAATTTCAGTGTTTTTCATTTTTTTATTCAGTACCATACGATTGTCCGTTTTAAATAATGTGAAGTCATACGGACTCAAATGCAATTTAATAGTGACTACTACTCAATAAGTGTGACAGATATAGTGGGACGCTGCGCGATAATTTGGGCACAATTACAGGCTCTAGGTGTCCGCCTAGATTTGGTAATGACAACGCCTAAAACTCATCATTAACACAACGAGGGCTTCATTGAGAAGTATTTGAATATACATCCAGCAAAACATGCAGAGCCTCTCAAGATGGTGACTGACAACACCGCATCGCTCCCCTACCATGAGCCGTCTATCGAGACACTGCTTATTTTGTCCTCGTTCATCGTCCTATTGAACACGGTCAACTGGATCGTCGATAAATGGCTATTTTGTGGCCTCGTTGGCCAGATCCTTATTGGTGTTGCCTGGGGCACACCAGGAGGCCAGCTTCTGGCTCCCGACACCGAGAAGGCCATCGTCGAACTGGGATATATTGGCTTAATTCTGCTTGTTTTTGAAGGTTTGTACATCATATCCTGGCTTGGAATTTCTGGCATCATTGCTAATCTACGACTAGGTGGCTTGTCGACGGACATGTCTTCTCTTCGAGCCAATATACTTTTATCGGCATTTGTGGCCCTGACGGGCGTGACGGTCCCCATTGCATTTTCTTTCATCCTAGCACCTCTTACTGGTGCAACACATCTGCAATGCTTTGCTGCAGGCGCTGCCCTTTGCTCTACCAGCCTGGGTACTACTTTTGCCGTACTACGTGCTTCTGGGTTGGCCTCAACGCGTCTCGGTGTGGTGCTCACAAGCGCTGCCATGCTAGATGACGTTGCTGGGCTAGTGATGGTCCAAATCATCTCAAACTTGGGTGCTGCTACATCGCAGTTCTCGCCCGCCATTGTTCTGCGACCGGTACTTGTTTCAGTCGCTTTTGGTGTTTCTGCTATCATTATTTGTCGGTTTTTACTCATGCCACTACGAAGGATCATCTGGCTCCCCAATTCTTGGATTCTCACGGTAGTGGAACACAACAGAGCACCTCTTGTGAGTCACATTGCTCTATTAGTCGGGCTCGTCGCCGCTTCAAGCTATGCCGGAACTTCGAATCTATTTGCTGCATATATTGCTGGCGCGGTGGTCAGCTGGTGGAGGAGCATTGGTCCACCACCTGCCAAGTCCGAATCGCGTCAACATGACGCCCAAAGACAAGATGAAGATGCCATTGAGATATCTGCACATTCCGTGAAACAAACACCTACCCAGCAAGAGCCGCTACAAGTGATTGCTGATGACATCCAGCCTGATATACCACAGCATATCAACACCTTTGACCAGTACTTCCACCCAGCACTGTCGTGGATATTACAGCCGTTCTTTTTTGCGTCTGTTGGGTTCTCTATTCCTATCACACGCCTGTTTTCCGCGGAGATCGTCTGGAAAGGCATAGTTTACACCATCTTGATGATGCTTGGGAAAGTTGTATGCGGCCTGTGGCTTATTCGACTACCTCTTTCGAGTGTCGTACCTGATTGGATCGTCAAAATACATGACGCGATACGATCTCAGTCTCCAAAGAAAACTCAACACGGAGATGTCTCACAGGAGCGAACACAACCAATCGTGGCTGCTGATACTCGCTCAGGTCCATCGCACGAAACAGATTTACAGAGACCACCAACAACGACAACCTCTCGCACAAATATTCCCGGTGCAAACTCTGTGTCCAATCCGAAAAAACCTCTGTCACTATACCCAGCGTCAATACTAGGGCTTGCAATGGTCCCGAGGGGTGAAATTGGTTTTCTGATATCATCAATCGCGCAGAGTGGTGGCATATTCGAATCCGCAACTGGCAGCACAGAACCCGACCTTTTCTTGATTGTCACATGGGCCATTATGCTTTGCACTGTACTTGGTCCTCTATGTGTTGGTCTTTTCGTGCGGCGAGTACGTAGACTCGACACTGGACAGGGTGGATCGTCATCACAAAGAGATGTCCTTGGTGTATGGGGATGCTAACAAAACGACCTGCTATAGCCAATGTACATAAATAACCTAGATTTAACTCTCGAATTTTAAAAAGATGTAGTATGGTGATAGTATATTAGAAAAAATGGCTATGATGTAGTAGTATTAGTGAAAGATTAAGTTGAAATCATCGGTTTGTCATGATCTAGAGCTTAGCAGAGCAAGCACTGGCGGTGAGTGTCTTGTTGGTGGAGTGGCCCAGACCCAAGCAAGTGGCGATCTTGAAGAAGACATCAATACTATTGTAGGTACCGCCAAAGGTCTCCTGGCAAGGGCCGCGGGCATACTATTTCATTTGTTAGTATTGTAGAGAATGTATTCATATATCAAAAATCAAGAAGACTTACGACAGGGACATCTGTCAGCGAATGAACACCCTGGGTATGATCGTGAGGCAGGGTGCCATTGACGACAAATCCATCCGGGTTGTCAAAGGCAGAGACATAGCCTTTCGTATTGGGAATACGCGGGCCGGTCTCGTTGATCCTGTAGTTCTCGCGACGGTCAGGGCTGGCACCCATACCGGCGGCAATAGCGTAACGGGGGTCCCAGTTGACAGGGAAGTTGGCACCAGTGTTGTAGCTGACGCCCTCTTGCTCAACAGTGTACTGGGAAAGACCAGAGTTCTCATAGGTACCAACAGCAGAGCGCTTCTCGCGGTTGGTGGTCTGCTCGGAAAGGTACTTTGTGTCGGCGTTACCGAAAACATCTACAGCGGTTAGTCGTGCATTGCCAATCAGTGAAAGAACCAATATTCACTTACCAAAACCGTGACCGTGATCAGCAGTGACAACAATGAGAGTGTGATCAAGCTCGCCCAGCTCCTCAAGCTTCTTGTAGGTGGCACGGATGGTGTCATCAAGCTCAAGCAAGTCGCCCAGAGCACGCTGGTAGTCGAGAACGTGCATCTGCTTGTCGATGGAGGCAGCCTCAGACATCAGGAAGAAACCCTCCTCGCCACTACGCTCGTGGAGGATATCAATGGCCTTAAGAGTCATTTCCTTCAGGCCAGGAAGGTCGGTCGCGGCCTTCTTTGCGCCCGTGGGATCATTGGTAAAGCTTTTGAGGTTCTCGGGGAAAACGTTGCGGTCAATCCATACAGGCAGATTGGACTTGCAGAAAATACCAAGGGCTCTCTCGCTGTTGGGGGCTGCCTCAAGGGCGGTCTTGTTTAGGCTGATGCTGTAGCCCTTCTCAGCAAACTTGGCAAAGTAGTCCTGGCCCTTGTACGAGCCAGAGCCGGGAAGGAAGTTCTCGGCACCGCCACCAAAGTAGACATCGGGGCCGCCAGTGTGGGTCCACGAGTAGTTGTTGACACCGTTCAGGGCTTGTTCGATCAGGGGTCCGTATGTACCGCGAGATCTGGTGTGGGCAGTCAAGGCGATAGGAGTAGCATCGGCAAGGAAAGCGGTGGAGACAGCACCCCAGGCCGAACCCTATAATTGTTGTTAGTATGCATATTAGATACCGAAATTATGAATTGACTTACCCAAATTCGCTTAACAAGCTCAACAATGGTCTCGACCTTGGGGTCGTCGAACAGATCGGGAGAAGAGTCGGCGTAGACACTGAATAGTCAGCAAATGGACTCAAGTTATCGATTAACTAAATATACCTACCCCATGGCGTTGACAGTACTCTTGTGGCCAGAGTACAAGGCGGAGGCAGAGTTGGCACTATCGGTGATGAAGCTATCGATGGAGTGCGTCATCTGGTGGCCAAGAACGGGGAACTCATCGAGCTTCAGCAGGCTCTGGTACTTTCCGTTGACAGTCTTGTGTCCGAGAAGGCGGGCAGCCGTGATCATGTTCGTAGTCATACCATCGCCTACAATGTTAGAAATCTAGCTGTTTCGTAGATTTCGATTCAGTTTTTTTATGCACATACCAACAAAGAGAATGACGTTCTTGGCCCTCTTGCGCTCGGCTAGGGGACGGACAGTCCATGTAGCAGTGGTAGTCTCAGTAGAGTAGTACTTGAGAGTGACGGTGTAGTCGCCGGGCTCGTAAAGAGCAACACGGCGGTAGATCTTGGAAGCAACGTGAACGAGCGACGGCTCATTGGCATCCTTAGCATACAGATCTTCGTACCAGGTGAAGCTCCATTTCTCAATGGCTGGCTCCTTGGTAATGGCAAAAAACTCAGCAATGCTCTTGGTCTCGCCACCGTCCTTTGCAATGGTGACGGAGAAGGCCTCGTCGGGAACACCACCATTGGCCTCGCTTCCATTGACCGGAGCGTGAACCTCGAAGCGAATATCAAACTCCTGTCCAGCAAGGAAGTCCTGCTGGTCAGGAGGAATAACACAACCCAAGGTTGGGCAAGTACCCAGGCGCTGGAATGTCTGGGCCGTGGCAGCCGAGGTAGCTGCCAGGAGAAGGAGGGCATGGCGCATGGAAAGCATTGTTCCTGGTGCTTTAGCTCGGTCTCTGGCGTTGAACGTGAGTGTAGACAGAGAAGAGACAGAGAGGTTCTCAAGAGTACCAGCAGGGTTGCACTTTTGGTTCCTTAAATACGATCGACATGGTTGTGTCGAGAGTCTTTTCTCTATCAGCTACACAACCATAGCTTCCGCGAGCTCAGAAAACTCGTCCGCACGTGGTTTCTGCATCGCATTTTCATGTATCTTGGCGTCAAGAAAGTAACCCAGCTAGAAGCAAGCTGCTCAAGCATGTGCATCTCATAGTTGGAAGGACAAATGAGAGTGTAAGAAATACAGACTGGTGAATCAGAGGCCTCTTATCAGAGCACGTGTGCCGATACAATTCCTTATTATACAAACAAGAGACGACAAGACTGCAATTTCACAAAGACTTCCCTAATTAGGTTCTTGGCTCTGAATTGTGTTGTCCTTGGCGCCGTCTTGCTAAGACCTGAGCCAAGGCTCTATAGTTCTGGGCATGTAGAACGTGCCTGAGGCATAGACTTGGGCTGGCTTGTCGTTGGTTTAGCTTTGATAACCGACGGATTCCGACTGTATCATATCAATATCTCGATCCGACATATTCACCAAGTGAGAAACATCGTAGGAGTCGTTGCAAAGCGGGCATGAATTTCACCGGTTTCAATAAATGTTTTAATCAGGAAAAGTCCATTGTCAAGTCTAGACAGAAAGTGGGTCGTTTTTCAACTTCTACTCCTGATCGATAAGATGTATTTTAGCGCATCGGTGACATCAACCACAGCTTGTATCCTAGCACTACCAATGCATAAGTGTATTTATCCCGTCCCTACTTTCTGAAGATCATTCTGGTTGCTTGAATTTGAGGAAGGTACTAGCAATCTGGAAGAATAGGCGTCGGTAGAAGACATGTAGTGTTGAGAAAGCGTTTGCCAGCCAGTTTAAAGTTACTAACATGACCTGCTGCTAAATTAACTGGTGGGCATACGAGTATACGCACGCTTTATGGAAAAAAAGTGGTCGGTTGCGGTGGGGAGGTCTATACCTATGAGCTCATTTGGTAGCTTTGTGAGTTGGTAAGATAGCACAGGTAAGTTTGGATGAGGTTGGCTTGATGAGGGCAAGATCTGTTAAAACTATCGTAGCTGACGAGGCTCTTTAATTTAGTCTCAGGCCATGGTGGAATAGAGGGCGTATTGCAGTGCGAAGGCTTTGCAAATAACAAGGCATTTTCAGGTCTGCATCACGCACGATAACTGTATATTTCCGCCGGGTTGCTTTGAAAATTGTAGAGCCCTGGATGACTTGAGACAATATGACGTATGCTGGAGATCAGACGCCAGGTGAGTTCTATGGGCAATGCATATGCTATTGTATGTGATAGCATTTGGTGATACCTACGTGTCTTTATCCAAATCCTTGCTGGTGTCTAACTACAAATTTTAATCAAAAACAAAAACGTATATATTCAATCTACAGATTAATTATTTTCACCTGTGCTGGTGCTCGGATGAAGTTGGTGTACTGAATATAACTAGCCGTCCCGCAGTGATACATGTAGAAAATGCACGGCTGGGAGGGGCTTATCTTGACAGGTTACGAAGTAGTGTGTCCAGTGCGGGGATTGAACTAGTGTTCTTCCATATCCTCTTGCTGACCGGAGTATGACTAGGAAGTACATTCATGCCATCATAGCTCCAGACTCATACGGCATATATTCCACTTGATATGGGCATTGGTAGACGAGATTAAATACACGTTTTTAAAACTACTTCTTTGGACCTGACCTAACCTGTTCTGAACGATCTCCCGACACCCAGAGGACGACAGTATACAAAGTACACGATCATGCCCGGGGTTCCGTCTAGCCGTGGCTGTGATGCATGTCGTCGACAAAAGAAGAAGGTAAGTTGAAACCACGTAGCGCGTCCGTACTTTCCATCAGCTACTAAAAGTCTAGTGTGACGAGTCAAAGCCGGCCTGTGGACGATGCTCTCGTCTTGGGATAGAATGCAATGGCGCGGGCAAGCAGAGATATAAATTCCAGATAAACACAAAGCCACAACCGCCACGAAAGCGCAGCCCCAAGGAGAGTAATCAAAGATCGGGTGGCGAGTCCTCCACCAGCGCTCGGGTGCCGCCGTCGGCGTCGACGACCGTCCCGTACCAGCATGGACAATCAAGGCGTCAGATAACGACGTCGCAATCGCGGCTTGGACTTTTTATGCTCACAACACCATCTGGTAATGCCCAGACAGCTATCACTGCACGCCTTGTCTCTGCTTTGAAAGTTACAGACCCACGCTTCGACCTATCAATATACGGGTCATTCCTGCGAGAGATTCCTCGTCGAGTCGGATGCAGTCCAGTTCTCGACGCAGCTGTGTCAGCATTAACAGTTACATTTCCTCTAGCTATGGCAGTACCGTCCACTGACCCTGCATTGGCATCTGTGGCTCGGCCGACGGTGGAGATGCTACATCATTATGGCTATGCCTTGAAAGTATTGCGGGCAAGCCTGTGCAGCCGCGAGAGTATATCTGCGCCTGAGACACTCTGTGCCCTCTATCTTATCGTCGTATTGCAGGGCTGGATGCAGCAGGATGAGAGCAGCTTCCCCAGCCATGGTGAAGCTATTGCCACAATACTTACTGCAATGAAGTATCACCAGACTAGGTGGGGAGCTTTCGAGCTCGGTATCGTCAAAACTCTCTCTTTCTTGGTAGTATGTATATTTGGGAGCCCAAGAACCACGTCCGAGCTAGGGCTCACGGTGAATATAACAGGCGCTAACAATATAGATAATGGAGAGCTTTATCAACCCGCGCATTGAGCTGGATATGCACTTGCGAGGTATGAACGATCCCGAGCCTCTACCAGCAGCAGCCCCTCATCCACAGGCAATTAGCTGTCTCGATAACAACTCTCTCGTAGATGTTTCTACGTACTTGCGCGACCCTTACTCTCATCACAGCAGTCTCGTCGAGGCATATGATCGCGTCCGTGCCGACCGTGCTAAGTTTTCTTCACTTATTGCATCGATACCAGTCGTTCCATCGGCTGATGGTCGGATTCTTCGACCACCATCACGAGATTACTGCTACATACATATAAGATACCAGACCGGATATGCTACCTTGACCCTGTTGGCTATTCGTATCGCTGCTGTTCTAGCACGTATACCATGGCCTCGCAGTAGCGTGGCAGGCGCAAGTAATATGAACCTAGATGCCGATTTGAGGATATATGCAAACGATCTCGCCACTGTTGCAGAACAAGCCATGCAGTACTACCCTCTGGGCTCTAGTTTCATGCCAACTTGTCTCCTGGCAGCTTATGCAACGCAGACGTCACTTGGTGATGATTTACAACAGCAACTGCGCATCATGCGTATCTTTACCCAGTACCGACCCGGAGTCGATTTCGAACGAGAATGGCTGAAGATCCAAGAGGCAGAGGGCTATCAAGAAGCATCTGGCAATAATAGCTTAGCACAACCACCAGGAACGGCAAGTTGCGACGGCGACGTTCAAAATGTTATCATAACTAAGAACGATATGTGCTGTATCCTATAGTATAAAATAAACTTTGACTCATCGTACGTGAGTTATGAGCTTGATTGCGGGTGGATCTACAATCAATAAATCATAAGGATAACGCATAAAAATAGAGACTTGTATCTTGATTGAACATAATATTGCACGAGTGCTAATGACAAAGTAAACATCAAACGCAAATGTCCTATCCAGGCTTTCAAGCGACATGCGTACTCAACCGGCAGAGACATCTACCAGTAGATGGCCAGCTAGGGCACCGGGGCAACAGCAGTGCTATCTATCGTCGTCTTGCCCCCATTCTGTTTCGTTTTACTTGAGGAGCTTCCATGATGCAGTTTCGCACCAGATTCTGGCATACCACTGGTGGATCTCCTCCATCCATCCAGGCATCGTGTTCTTGAATCCTGCGATTTTACCCTCGCTAGAGAAAAAAACGCTCTTGAGACGAAGCTCAACCTCCTCGCGGTTCTTGTCAATTGTCGCACTTATGAGGAAGAGGCCGTCCGAGGCACGTAAGCCTGTGTTGCGCGGGCTGTCACCACAGCGCACGGCAATACTTGTAGGTGTCTTTTCGATGACTTCGAAATGGTCTGTGATCTTGGTGCCCGTATCATAGTTGCTGGTGGCCAGCTGCTCGGTCTCCCAGAGCTGGTTCTCGGTCTCGGGGTCGCGGTACTTGAGCTCCAGGACTTTTCTCTGGACAGCATATCCTGTTTGTGTCAGTATTCATCTGCTCTTTTTTGTTGCAACTTTAGTTATTCAATGCTGCACCACTGCCATGTTGCAGGTCTACCCACTGTCAAGAGACGAGAGAGAGCTACATACCTAGACCACCCCACACGCCACGGCAGAACTCGAGTGCCAGGTCGCCATCTTTCTTGAGAAGCTCAGGTCTTATCTTGCTAAAAGGAATGCGCTTAATGCACACGTCCTGAGTTGGTGGGTTTCTTGCAGGGTTGTGACGCTTGTAGATGCTGGAGCTCCAGATGGGATCCGAGTTATCAAGAGGGGAGAGGACGGGGTTGGCAGCGGCGAGGTAAGCTGCGGCCGTAGATGTGCCGAGAAGGCCTGTATAGACCAGCTTGCGAGCGATACCCATGATGAGTAGATAATCGATGTCGGCGGGTATATGTGTATCGTCGTAGATTCGTAGATTGTGTGTAGCCAGTCTCAGGATGCGGTAATACGCACAATGTCGTTTGTTATCAGGGGAAATTGCGTGAATTTAGGGTGGGGAAACAGCCACGCACGGGATCTCACGGATATCCAAATCACGTGTCAACATACCGCTATTCCAGCCTCACTATGTATTGTTCCATCCGACACCGCTTCCTTAACTGGTTGATTGATCAATGGTCGAGGCAGTAGCAAGAGGTTTGGTCTGATATCGATTTTGTATTATAGTAGTTCAAACGTTATGATAGGATTGTTTGGCAAATATACTTTTTTTTCTTTGTTCGTATTCAAGCCGACAATAAAAACACCACGCGGAATCAATTTTCGGATTCTTGAGTTGAAGCATTTGTTAGTAATTCTGTTTATTTCCATATCGAAATGTTCAATTAGATTAATCAATTAATAATAATAATAATAAAAACATCAGTTACGTTGGACTTTCAAAAATCACTTTTCACAACACAGAGCTTATTGAATGATTTTAAACATAAAATATAATGTTGTATTACCACCTCAATTAACTAAATCGCGGATAATACTATCCCACAGTCATATTTTCACACGTAATCCCATCTTTCTTCATAATCGGTATTCTCTTTCCTCGCCAGTTGGCTGGAGTGCATCAATCTGTTCTGCCTCAGACGTCATTTCCCGCTGTCTTTTGTCTTGTGCTGACTGACAGCGGCACATTCCACCTAGTTAGGACTAGCGTTCCCCACAGTCGGTCCCTTAGAGTGACATCCCGCCCACCAATATGTGACCGTTGGAAACCGCGCCTCAAGTCCGAGTCTCTGTCTAGCAGCGCACTGTGATGCCCGATCTGGCACTTAGCAACAAAGGCGTGAGACCATGCTTGATGGGCTGACAGCTTTACAGAATTGTGATTTTTATTAGCTTTATGAAATGGTAGACAATGGCTGCAACAAAAGATATAAAGCTGGTCGCCATGCCGTCCAAAGGTCCCGTTTGCAGTCAAGATAATACTCGACACTTCCTTACACACCACTTGCATTCAAGACCACCAGTATGAAACTAAACTATCTTTCTATTTTCCTCCTCGTCCAGGGTGTCGTTTCCGACTTTGCCACTTCTGGGTGGCCAGCTCCTGTTGACCTGAGCAGTAACAAAAGTCTTGTGGCCAAGGCCTTTCTCAACATCACCGACACATTGGAGCAGTACATCCAGCAAGATGGCAAGACCACGATATCACCGGCACTTCTCAATGGCATTAGCAATCTTACATTCTCCGTTGGAATATTCTCTGTACACGATGCTGCAGCAGTTGAGACTCTCCAGTTTCACTATACCGCCCCCGAGATTGCTACTGCTGGCAACGGCACGTCTTCAGTCGATGCCGATAGCATCTACCGTATCGCCAGCGTCACAAAAGTCTTGACAGTCCTGTCTGGCTTAACCTGCCTCTCATCAAATGACTGGGATCGATCTATTGCTAGTATATTCCCTGTACTCACGGCGTACCAACGCAATCACACTGTTGGTGGTTTCGCGGTCGACTGGGACGCCGTCACACTACGCAGCCTGGCCGCCCAGATCAGCGGCGTGCCCCGCGATGGACTTCCCAGCGGAAATGAGCTCTTAATCCTTGAGGCACTTGGGCAGGCTGACCCTGCTGCCATGGGTCTACCGCCAAGCTCACCGTCTGATATTCTTGAAAATCCACCATGCTTGGAGGAGCTGCTTGCCTCTGGAGCGAGCTTGTGCACCGAGACGTCGTACCTGGAAAGCATATCGAATCGCCCACCCACCTTTGAAGTGTGGGCCGCACCCGCGTATGCTAACAACGGTTTTGCTATGCTGGGTATGGCCCTTGCAAAACTCACCAACATTTCATACCCCGACTTGGTACAGACATCTGTGTTTGGTCCTCTATCAATGACGTCATCCAACATCAACACGCCTTCGCGAGATGTCTGGAATCGCAGTGTCATTGCCTATCCCCAAGATCCAGCGGTTTTCTTTGATATCGAAGCTGGTATTCTTGCAAGCTCTGGTGCGGCATCGTCAACACTAAACGACATGGCACGCCTGGGTGAAGGAATCCTTCGGTCACAGCTACTGCCTTCGTCAGAGACCTGCCGCTGGCTCAAACCTGTCTCTTTCACTGGTCGTCTCCAGTACGCCGTGGGCGCACCTTGGGAGATTCACCGGTACACTTTGCCTAACAACAAGGTCATCGATATGTATTCCAAGTTTGGCGATTCGGGTGGCTACAGCTCTTTTTTTGTCCTTTTACCTGACTATGGACTCGGTTTTACTCTGCTGTCTGCGTCAAGTGAGCTGACTCTTCGAGCTGACATTCTCGCCGCAATTACAGACGTTTTAATATTCAAACTATTGCCGGCAATCGAGATGCAGTCCGCCCGAGAAGCTGCCTCAAATTATGCCGGAACCTATTGCTTGGGAAACTCGTCTCTGACTTTGGTTGTCAACCAGACTACACTAGGCATTGAAGGGCCAGGTCTAGTCATTGCTAACTGGACAAGCAACGGCACAGATGTTTTGGCGTCGCCACTCGCGACTTACTCAGGCTTATTACCATTCCGTCTCGTCCCATCGGTGATAGGTTCAACAGGAAAGCACCAAAGCTTTCGCATGATTACTGCCAATGACGAACCTTCGGCCCAGTTGCCAGTTGGTAACCGTTTGTTTTCCGGTATTGGTTTCCTGGTGGCTGACTGGATTCTTGTGGACTCATTGACCTACGGTGGAATTGGAACAACTTTATTTCAGTTTGATGTGGGCGGCGGCCCCAAGGCAAAATCCGTCACCGTCAGTGCTTTCCGCGAGACACTGCCTAAACAGTAGGGAAAAGCTCTTGATTTCTTTGTCAAGTTCATGGAATGTTGAATTGTCTTAAAGTTATTTAATTTACACCGCCTCATTTGATGGCATCAAGCCGCAGTGCTGACTTCGTTCGTTGCTTGGCCCTTGTCATCCTGGGCCGCGTCTTTATTGACACCGCTCGTGTCAGTTGCAAGTCGCTTCTCTCGCTCGACACGGCTCTCGCTCTTAGGATCAAAAAAGGCTGAGATATGTTAGTAGATAGTTCATAGTTTTTTCATCTTGTCAATCTTCAACTTTACTCACGTTTCTCGCCGAAAACAGTAGTGCGAATACCACGGCGCGGAGCAGTGTACGTGCCAGGAATAACACGATGTATAGTGCATCTGTTGTCCCACATTGCAACGCTGCCAACCTCCCACTTCCACCTCACATAGTGGTCGTCTGCAGAGTGTATATGGTAGGCAAAAAAGTCGAGGAGCTTGTCTGACTCGACCTTCTTAAGCTCGGCAAAGCCCGTTACGAAGCCCGGGTTAATATTCAGTGCCTTCAAGCCCGTGACTGGGTGTGACCGTACTGCCGGGTGGTGGGAATCAATCGGCGGTCTATTAGGGCCAACACCCCACAGATCGAGGATTGTATCGTACTGATACCGACTGGTGTGCACAGCATGAAGCCCATCAACAAACTTTTTCATGGCACCGCTGAGAGCATCATACAGACCATACTGGGACACCCAAGCCGTGTCGCCGCCCACTTCTGGGTGCTCTTCCATGCGCAAAAGCGAGTAAGACGGTGGGTTGATCTCAAAGGACGTGTCGGCATGAAACTCGCCAGATGGCCATGGAGTATAAGTGAGAATATCACGGTGGTCTTCTGTGCTGCCCTTGATGACAACGTGACGGACGTCTTTCTGGGCCGGGTGGCGATCTAGAGTGCCATAGTGTTCAAAGAGTTTGACCTGGCCATCTGTATCAAGGTCCTGTCCGCGAAAGAAGACTACACCTCGCTCAGTCACGAGTAGTGCAAGCTCATCCAGCTGTTGAGGGGTGAGCTGAGACAGCTGCACGTTCTCCAGAACTGTGCCTACAGACTCTGTAAGGTCGACTCGTTTTGCGACCGAAAAGAGTGCTTTCTTTTCAGGATCAGCGAAGAGCGCACGATCCTTGTCGGGGAAGACTTCTTTGCGGAGTGGCTCAGGAGGGACATGGCCTGCAATCTTCGGATTGAATTTCGGGTGCAGGGTGATTGGGAACCCAGAGTCGGGCGAGATATTCTTTCTTGCCTCCAAGTGTGCCATATTAGCTACTGTGTAATGTCTTTGTGCTTTACCGATAACTCTAGATCTGCATGCCTCGAGTGAAAAGTGGCGATGACAATATATATGCGGCTTTATCACTGATTCTAATTCACATTCTAAATTACGTGCGTGAAATAGTATGACCAACACTGACATTCCTGCTCTTCGCATCGCATTAATTGATAATAAGATAGCACTACTCAAAGGCGCAATCGGAGCCTCTCTTCTACGTAATCCGCATATCCTGATTGCGTGATCCGCATATACTAAGGATGGCCACCATGCCCAGCACTTGAATCGATATCTACCAAAATAGGAATACACGTCATCTGTAGTAAACACTATAAATATTGCTTTATTGCTTAATTTTTTGTGTGGAAATAGACTTATCGTTTTTGGATCGGGTTTACACAGGTCATGTATGCAGTCTTCATCAAGACGACACTTAAGACGATACTTAAGATGACAATTATTTAAGACGTCATCGATAGATAACAACACTATATCTTGAGATGCGTTGTACATAGGCTATATGTATGGTAGCAAAGGTAATTCGTAGGTCTCATTGACTGCTTGCTTCGATATCATCTTAATGAAACGTTGTACGATGTGGCTGGTTTGATACATGAGCAAAGGGGAAAACTAATCGATAAACTACATCTCCCAACATCTTAAGCAATATCCTCTGCGGCTTCACGAGCAAGTGCTTTATCCAAGCTTGTGCGGAACATCCAGGGGGGATTTGATGAATCCTCTTGCCATGAACGGCCAGCATATTCGGCTTCACATGGTTTTTCCCCGGATGCCTGGATTTCCAGTGCCCGTTTCCCAACTGTTGCTCAGACCCGAAGAATATTCTCACCAACAAAAAGCCGAATCTGCTCATCCGTGACGCCGCGCCCCATTAGGAGGTAGCCAAGATCTGGATATCTAGACACGTCCTCCAGCTCAGTAGCAACAGAAGGTGTCCCTGAGAAGTCGCTTCCAACACCTACACAAGTCCAGCCACAGCGCTCAGAAGTATATAGGATGTGCTCGACGACATCATGATTGGAAGCGTGTTCTGGGTTCTTCATGTTAAGGAAATTGCTCACAAACACAACCATGGTTATGCCACCATTATCCTTCACGGACTGTATCACATCACCCGGAACATGGTGGAGTGTGGTTGTAAGCCGTAGGCTCCTGAGTGCGAAAAGATAATGGGAGATCGCGTGGTGCGGAGAACATCACGCATTATTGATTCAAATGACCAGTCCAAAGGCAAGCCTGTCAGCAATTGGAAACCTAAGCCACTACCAAAGTCCAGCTGGACTATCTTGGTGTCGGACAACAAGTCTAGTCTCGCGTATGCCTGTCGGTTCCGTGTAAGATATCGTCGAGCGGATAACTGTGCGGGTATCTGGCGAATCTGTCATACTGGTCAGCTCCGCCATTTTTGTACTATGGTGTCACCGTTGCGGTTGTGAAGTGTCGGTAGTTGTGCGAAATACCTGATCTTCAAGGTACTCTGTCATGAATCTGGTGACTGAGCAGTAATCAAGCCGATACTATCCTTCATCGCGAAGAAATCGAGGTCCCCGGCAATCTGTACAAGATTGTGGGTCCGACTATTGGTGGTGGTGCAGCCCTTCTTCTGATCTACCGTATTAGCAGCATGCTTACATTCGATCATTAAGTGATGTGCTTATATCGCCGTTATTGCCATTTGACTAGTAAATTTTGCAAAACTTGAGAAGCGTGCGATTAAGCAAGATTTTTTACATCAATGATCTATTGTATACATATGATTAGGCCAGTTTATGTTTATGTTTCCTTGATAATCAAAAATTCCTTTATCTTTGTGAGATCATCCTTGGAAAGTCCGCACTTGTCCTCGAAATAAGCCTCTGGCCCGCCAAACTCGGCGCGAATCATTTTCAGCGTGTCAAGCATGCTCTGGCGACGCGCTCCTACCATTCTCCGAGCACCAGCCTCGCTTGCTGCACCTTGCTTCATAACAGCTTTGACCAAGAACTCGGTCCAGTCACCCAACCCAGCTTCTGTCAGGTTGTACTCATCCGCCACGATATCGTCTGACACACCACACATGCTCAAGATCAATGCACCAAGGACCCCTGTGCGGTCCTTACCTGCCGTGCAGTGAAATATGAGAGCTCTGTCGGTGGAAAGGTTCTCAACCACGTGGCGCATGATTGTGCCGTATGCAGTAGCGCCCTGTGCCAAGATGGCACGGTACGCATTTACTATGCCCTCGCGACCTTCGTCTTGATAGTCTGCATGACGCTTTGCAAGGCTCACGGGGTCGTAACCAACATCGCGAAAGACCGGGGTGAAAACGCGCTCAACGCCAGGCCAGTCGATAACGCGAGAGCCTGTATTTGATACCTGAAGCTTCTCTATCTCTGGCAGAGAACGGAGATCGAAAATGTGTGTAATGCCGAGCGACCGGATCTTTTCAATGGCTTCAGGAGAAGCCTGCGTTGGCTCCGCGCATCGGAAGAGGTAATTACGGCGCACAGACACTGACCTGTCCTCACCGATGGGCGATCCTCCCAAGTCGCGGAAGTTTGGAATGCCCTTAAGGTGGACAAATGGCGGTGACGGTAGCGTCGTGGGCGTTTCCGGGTTTGGGGCGCCGTATGCACTCATAGCTGCGATCGAGGTAACAAGTTCATGGAATTGTGGTGAGCGCGATCTAGTTTCTAATTTCTAACAGCTCGAGAAATGCCCAGAGGGGCCGCGTTGTGCGTATGTTGCGTATGCTGCGGGGAGTGGGTGTCTTCTTTGTTGGGGTTTATTTCCCGCCGAGGTCCCTGATTCCCCATTTCGTTATTCCCCACGTTGTCACAGCATGTTTACTCCATAGCTCGGCTCGCTAGCTTGGCGGAAAGTTGACCGACAATTTACTAATGCTTAAACTTTCTATCAAAGTGCGAGCACGCTGGCTACAATAGCTTACTCATATATGTTATCATCGCCGCAAAACAAAAAGAAGAGCTGTCAATTAAATTTAAAGTTTTCTATCTTATATCAACTTGAGTTAGGTCTCATAGTTGTGAAATCAAAGTCGATTTAGAACAATTTGATTTTGTTGCTAAGTTTTTTTTTTTTATAAAAAAGTGCTTAATTCGATTTTCGAAATAATTAGTATAAAATATTAACATATAATGAATGGTTTGAGAAAGTATCAAATCAAAATATGGCAAGGCTTTAACTCATCCAAAAATTTGGTACTCAATAGAAGCTCACACAACCTGAATCTATTTATGATATTTGAAAGCTCCACCGGTCATAATTTACGAAACAGGGTTACGTAGGAGGCAGAATTATATTCTAGCTTCAATTAAAATTTGAAAATTTGCAAGTATGAGTTATTTAATAATAATAAAAACAATAAAAGAAGTCTACCCTGAACTCCGAGCGCCGTCGCCAATTCACAGATACACTACAAAAAACCAAGGACAATCACAACACCCTTATAGTGTCTCATTCCAGGGCCGAAAGCTCTGTTGGTCGTATGTCGGCATGCACTTGACCTTTTCCGGCGGATCACTCTTCCACTGGATTTTGATGTCTGCAGAATCTATCTTTGCCCAATCCGACGTGAATCCTTTAAGCGCTTTAATCTTCTTTGCACCCTCGTCAGAGTATTCAAGGCTGACGCTGGGAACCACTGCGATCTTGCCGTAGCCATTAAACCACATGTCCTTGCAAAAAAGCTGAGGCTCGCCCTGAGAGCACTCGCCTTCATACGGAGCACGAAAGCTGATAAGCCTGTTCACAAAAGGTTTGGCTGTGAAAACGGCAGCGCCATTCCAGCATGCAAATACCTGGAAGGGAACATGACTGAAGAGGCTGATTTTGGCGTCATCGTCGTTCCAGAAGAGATTCCATGCTGAGTTCCAATTTCCATCGGGAGGAATCTCGAAAAACGAATCTCCAGTCATGCCACGAGCAATCCATACATCGTAAAACGTCGGGTCCTGCCCGACATATGTATAGTCAAGCGGGCACACAACATCCGCATTCTGCACATGACGCTGGTAGATGAGCTCCAGGATATCCTCGGAGCACGCGGCGACGTCGTTTAAGAATACGACCGTTGTCTCGGCTGTGTAGCGTGCTGGCTCGTCCTTCAACGGCTGTACAGCCAGGTTGCGGAGCTCAGCCAGTTTACCGATGCGATCACCCTCCTGTGGGCTGATAGAACTTGACTGAAGGTAGTATGTGGTTGCGAGCGATTCGAGCTTAGGGCGCAGCGCATGCAAGACATCATACGTGCCATCGTTTGAATTACCCTCTACTATAGACAGAGCGCAGTTCAAAGGCCCGAGGAAACGGATAGTCTCAACCACGCTACCGAGGAGTCGAGGTAATAATGGAAGTGACTCGCGTAGGTCGATAGCGAAGAGGTATTTTACCTTTGAGCCACCACGCTTCGCGGACGGCGAAGTAGGGGAAAGCTCTGCGAGTGATGCTGGTGCCCTGAAAAGGTCATATCGTGACGGGCTGGGAATGCGAGGGCATTGTAAACGGGGGAATTCTTCAGAGCTTGGATCGAGGATGGCGTTCACATAACGAGCAGTCTCTTCTGCTGTAATGATTCCTGTGGTAAAGATGTATTGTTAGCAACCGAATACACCGTGTGGCAGCTATGAGCCAAGACAAGTAACAAACCGGATATTCCAGGTGATGGTTTGAGATCGAGATTCTGGCCGCCGGTAATGAGTATTGGCTCCGGTGAGGTTGTGAATGTGCTACTTCTATAGTAGAGAGTTCCTATAATGGCGAACAGAAACAATGCTTGGCCAGCAAAGAGGTGCTTTCTGCGCATCGTGGAGGTATTTGGCGGTGACTTCGATGTAGATGCCGCTTAGATAAAAAATAAAAAAAATAAAACTTAAATGCAGCTGTGAATGAAGTTGAACTTTTCAATATAAGACGATAAGGTGACCATTCCGAAGACAATTGTAAAGTATATGCAAGAACTGAAAGAGTTGCACGCACATGAATCGTTGACGTAGCCCACATGTGCTCCTATGCTATCATTTAGAATTATTTGTGGCTTTGCGTCGCATGCGGAGCAGCGTCCCCCTATCTCATCTTCAAGGACCAGTTGTTCGTCATTTAAAGCCCAATGCTTTATCTCCTATCACGTGTGGCCGTTTTATTGTACAAGAAACTGATGGGATGAATCTGTTACCCCCTGTCAGACCTGGCGCTAAGTGAGACGGAAGACCCGACGCCGCCGCTTTCTCCAGTTCTTTCCCTGGCGTTTACGGGTCCAAAAGGGCGATCGGCATGTAACAGAGAACAGACGGTTAATTACAAGGGTGGCAAGTTAATTGTTTTGCCTGGGTGTAAAAACAAACAGCCTGATTGTCAACGGCCCTCTTAAGTTGCCGCGCACTATCGCGATAATTCCTCTTCTTTATCATACTCTATGATACTACATCTTGTGTATAGTTTGACGCGCCATCTGCATCGCCCAAGGATATATAACCAGATTGTCGCCAGCTGGCAGTTGTTTTCACCGTGATGTCTCTCAGTCAAGCTGTAAGCGCCTTCTCAGCTCCCAACGCTACTAATTTTTAGTATTCAGCCAGTCTGGCCCCCAAATGAAGGGAAATAATCACAGGATGGGCGCAGGAGGATTGTGTTTCGTATGGCTACACAAGGAAAAGGACTGTTCAGGGGAAATAAAGCCATCTACAAAAAACAACATCATGCAGTTACATGCGAGCTGAAGCGGTGTCCTATCTAATAGTAAGATACGCGAGGTCGTTACGACGTCTTATATTGCAACCATCGCCCCAAAACAACTTTGGCGACACTGAATAAATACGCATTTGCTTATCATTTCTTACTTCTGAACCGTGTCTCATTTTCACTCGAGTATGTTTTGTTGAGAATCACTCCTTTGAACGACAGCATACGCTCTACATCAGAACAGCTGAGATGCGTTTCTACCTTGTCGTTACATCCACTCTTCTGCAAGTTGTCGCCGTCATTGCAAGAGTTGCCGCCAGTTCGACTCAGGGTTCGATACCTACTTCAATTTCGTACTGGAATCGCAAAGCAGACTCTATTGACCCCTTAGCACAACACAGGCGTGCGGCAACCACAGCTACAGAGGACCTCGTTACGTGCGGCTATGAGGACGGCAATGTGGATTCGGCGCGGTCGGCCGGCCCCGGATTTGACTGCCGTGTCGACACAGCGCACGGTCTTTGGGGGTTTTGCCCAACAACTGTTATTGCGGCTACAGATTGCGGGTTTGCAGCTGCCTGTATAGACTCGGGAAGCTGTTCAGATATCTGTTATATCAATCCGGACACTGCGCTTACCACCTTCACTTGGTTTGTTCTACTGTTTTTGATAGAATAAAAATATTCAAAAAGTCACTAACAGCCTGGCAGTCCTTCATCGGGAAGCACGACACTCTTCTGTTCGACCGCCATGTTAACATTCGGGGTTGACCAGACTTACGGATATATCGCATGTGCCGGAGAGGCGAAGACTGACCACTACGTGGTGACGCCAACATTTACGCCATCTTCGTCTACAGCCTCACCCTCACAGTCATCATTGATATCATCGGCCCCACCCAATACATCTGCGACCCCTTCTACATCTACCCGATCATTAATATCGACACCAATATCATCGTCATCATCAACAACCGCCAAGTCCACCGACGGAAATAGCTCAAGTGCACCTGAAACAAAGACGCAATCAACAGGAAGCAACATCGGGGCAATTATAGGAGGCGTTCTTGGTGGAATTGCGTTGATATGTTTATCGGCAGTGGCCGTCGTGTTCATAATCAAGAGACGGGGCTCGCAAAATCCAAATGATGGCTCTCCACCAGTTCATGATTTGTTGGCAGTACCTCCGTACTCTTATCCCCAGCCGCACTCTGGGTCACAGGTCTACGAGGTTGATTCAACTTCAAGTATCCAGAACCACGCTTGGAAAGATCCGAACCTACAATTCAACCAAAGAAGCCCTGTCGAGCTTCCATCCCATACGAATTGACATAATGTCTTTCGTATTTTATATAAGCCGATCAATTTCATAGTCTACATACATAGACAGCAGCTTGATGCGTGAATGACTACTCCATAAAAATATTATCTTGTTGGGCCTTTATATTGTTTTGTGAAGTAATAGAGCTATCAGCATTGTCGAATGAAAAACGAGCAGTTGTTTTATGTGAGTATTGAGGATGTTATCTAGTTATGACTCGGTTCTTCCCCAGTGGATAATAATATTGACCACATTTATCTTACAAACTGCTGTATCAGCATAAAATACATTAGTCTATTGCACTACCTGTTGTAATCCCAACTATGTGAATGTATCATGGGTACGGATATACATACCCCAACGTGCCCACTCGATTTTGACCTATTCTCTGGAAACATTTTCCGAACGAAAGAATAGACGACAAGAGTGAAAACAAATAGTCCCTAACAATCAAGCAATAATACTACCGCCTACAGCCAAGTCATATGGAATCACTCGGATCATTTGCACGGGACCGTAGTAGAAGGACTATTTAATCTCCTTTGAGCCACTTTCTGGACTTGAGTTTCAAAAGACTCTTACTTTATAGCACCCAACTTCATTACCACGATGACCGATTCTCAGGACACCGCTGCTGTATTTGAGAAAGGGCCGATTATTGAGCATATCGACACTGTCGTTCAGCTCAAAGCCGTTCGTTTTGTTGCAGAGACCGAAATTCCCGATGCTCAACGCAAACTCGAAAAGAAAATCATCCGAAAAGTTGATCTTCGGCTGATTTTTATACTCGGTATCTTGTACTCCATCGCCGGCCTGGACCGCGTGAATCTATCGAATGCTCGCGTGGCTGGCATGAATGTTGATCTCCAATTCAATGTCGGGGACCGCTACTCTATCGCACTTTTGGTTTTCTTTGTTACCTATTTCTTATTTGAGATGCCTTCGACGCTGTCCCTTCGCTATGTTGGCCCCAGACTCCAGCTCAACGCATTTGTCTTTAGCTGGGGTGTCGTGATGCTAGGTATGGGCTTTGCTAAGGACTGGCGCGTCATTGTTGTGTGCCGGATGTTAATCGGCATTTTCGAGGCGGGCTTCTTGCCATGCTGTATGTATCTTCTGAGCAGCTGGTATCAGCGCTTTGAAGTACAACAAAGAATGGCTCTTTGGTACATGATCAACCTATTCATATCTGCCTTTGGCAACATTCTAGCATATGTTATTATCAAGCTCGACGGTACTCACGGCATTGCTGGCTGGCGCTGGATTTTCATGTGAGTTGGCTTTATTTGCTTTACTCGAAATTTAGATGATTTCACGGTTTGTTAACAAAAAGAAGTGTTGAAGGGGCAGTGACTATTGGCTTTTCGGCTATCGGCTACATGTTTGTTCTTCCGTTTCCCGACCAGATGCTTGCGAGCGGCAAGACTGGTAGTTTCACGTGCGAAGAGCTTCAGATTATCTTGAATCGTGTTGAGCGTGATCGTGGCGATGCCGACCCCGACCACCTTACGCGGGCAAAAGTTCTAAAGCATGTTGTTAGCTGGCCACTTTGGGTCTATGGGTTCATGTTCATTTGCTGCTCGGCACCCATTTACGCTTTTGCCTACTTTATCCAGACTATTTTAACGACACTTGGCTACTCGACAGCCAAAGTCTTTCTTCTCTGTGCCCCACCGTATCTGTTCAGCATGATTTGGACTTATATCGTCGCCAGGCTGGCCGACAAGACACACCTGCGGATGCCATGGATGGTTCTCAATGCCGCCATCACTCTCACCGGACTACTTTTGACAGCATATCATCACAATAATGCTGTGCGCTACTTTGGTGTTTTTCTTGGTGTGAGCGGGTGCAATGCCAATTTGCCTACTATTATTGCGTTCCAGTCGAACAATGTACGGTCCAACAGCAGACGGTCCGTTGCCAGCGGTGTACAGATGCTCTTTGCGGCACTTGGCGGCATCTACGCATCGTGCACCTTTATGGAGCGCGAGTATCCCACGTACCACACGGGTGTATGGTGTGCCGTGGCAACCCAGTTTTTGTTAATACTCCTGGTGGCTTTGATGTGGTGGTATTTTTCCCGATGCAATAACAAGGCAGACGTATATGACGAGTACGTGATTCAGGAGGAGCAGGCGTTCCGTTATACCTTCTGATGGCATGATTGTGTTGTTTGTCAAACCTGGTCCTGCGTCGTTTCTAGTATAATGTGCACAATAAATCATACTACATGCAATCACACAGCACGGGTGAGTGTGATATTAGATGTATGCTAGCCTTGCCTTCAAGATGCTATGCCATACGGAAGGCAATTGTAATGCAAATCAACGAAATGCAATACAGACCCACACCCTGGGCATTATAATATCCGATTTTCCAATATACAGGCCGGGATGTGTGATATCGATATTAGCTACTATCGACACGATCTCATAAGGGGCACGATACCTTGTCCTCCATTTTAAGGCCTCACCAGTAAGGGATGTACCACAAGGTCAAGACGGATATGCATGCCGGTCCAATTAATCATACATTTCCAGGTACAATGTTGCATTCCTATCTGTACATATTGCTGTCAAGTTTCTGATGGGTAGTTGAATTTGCACTGCAAGACTGCGTAGGTTGCGAGATCCCATTTATCCGACAGAGTGAATAAGACAATGTGATACGCTGAATGGTTACTCTCTAGGCAATTCAATATATTTCGCGAACATCATGGTGATACTGGCAGTGATATCGGGTTCTTGAAGCTGGGCGGTCTTATATCCAGGTATATCGAGATCAGCCAAACTACACAGTTGAACAACATAAAAGGACTTGCTCTTGCCGACATTCATTTGAGGTATAAAACTGAACATATTCCGCTCACTTAAGATCAATCATCTTGTCTTTCGGTTCTTTATCGACACAGCATACACAGCAAGCACAGAAACACAATGCGGTTCTTTGTCATCTCCACGCTCTTCATGGGCCTTACTGCAGCTGCTCCAGCTCCGAATCTGCCTGCCGCTTACGACCGTCGTCAGCCGGCACTCAAAGGTATCATTCCCATAACATGTTGGCCAACTTGAGTGACTTATGCTAACTGGGTAGGAGAGCCGCCCATTGACATCGCCCGCCGCGATGATCTTTTGAACTTTGCGAAGCTGACTGTGACCGCTCCTGTCGTGACTGTGACCGCTCCTGTCGTGACAGGCACGGCCAAGTCTGTTCCCAAGCCGAATGCCGCAAAGGCCGAGGGCACGGGCACGATCATTCATGCACATGTGCCTCGAGCAACCCGTACGGGCACTGCAGCAAGCGTGTACGAGGCAGCCCCAACGCACCACGATGACAAGGCGGTTGAGTACAATTTTCCGTCGCCCACAAACATTGTTGTTGATACGCCTGTTGCTGCAGTCGGTCACTGGTGGCTGCAGTAAGTGGCCGGACTGGATTATACGGGCCGGTGGCGGACTGAACCGTTGGGTGTGAGAAACAAATGCTGGACAAGCAAGGTCGTCGAACGCCACAATAGTGCCTGCACATAATTTCGAATTGTGCTACGCATCCAGCCAGCCAGTCCAGTACATAAGTGTGTAGTACATATCTACATATAGTATTTTCTTTGAAAATGAAACTAGCTTCTTCAACGTCTCTCTTCGTCTAAGTTTACCACTTACACGGAAAGACAGCGCCGGTGCAAAATGAACAAAGAAAAGCGGACGCCAACGCGCCGTCCCTGTTTTTGATTGACGAATGAACAAAATCTTCTTTGTATGGCATGACAACGTCCTCTGAAAATACTTTTGCTTACTTCTGATTGACTACTTTTGTTTCCTGTTGATTTGTTTCTTGTTATCTCTATATCTGTTCTGTTATACATGACCCTCTATAACTGTTTTCTTTAATCCCTGTATTTCGTCACATTCCAGTCTCTTGAGATTGATAATCTTTGTGGCATCGTCTACCTTTTGCTTTCTCTGTTTTCTTAGCTCCATTGTCGATTTTCTCAAGTTTATCGCTTCGCGACGTCATCATAATTTTGCTATTAAGACTTCTCCACCCTGTTTGCAGCTTCTTCTGCTTCATTTGCGTCATTCTGCGGCAGCAAGCGTCTTTTTTGTCCTTTTTGTCCATATTTTGTTCACTATAGGTGACAACACTAGCCAGACGAACCAGCTCAACCAGCTCACGGCGTTTTACAGTCCTAAGGTCTCCAGCCTACATAACCAAGACCAAAACGGAATGGATTAATATGCTCACAGTGAAGGGATGACCTTGTAACGGCCAATCAAGTGGGGCATGTCGCCTCTTTAGCTCTCCGTTTGTGCTCCTACCTGTTCTCTCCGAGCCCCTCTATTCTCGCTCTCGTCTTCTACGTTGTAATAATTTTCCCACTCTATCGTCGATGACGACGTTGTTTCTCTCCCACATGTCTGCCATCTCTGTCGTCTCGCTCGTCTTCTCTACTAACTTCATCTCACCACCCACATCCTTGCATATGCACTCATGTCCTGCAGATACCGAAGGACCCGATGACATGCTCGCTGCTTCGCTAATTTGTTGCTGATTTACTTCTTTTTTCCCTGCCTTATTCTTAAACATACGATTCTCAGCCTTTTGCCCTCTTCTCCCTGTTTGCTCGGCTTTTGTAGATGTTCTCCGTTTCTTACTTACTCCGCCTACACAGCCCATCACAGATAATCCACACAGAACGCCTTCAAGTACGCCTGTCAAGCTTATTTCCAACAGCAGGTGCCACCCACTCTCCCTGCTTATTTTTTATTGCCTTACTGCTTGCCTTTGTCGCTCGTTCCTCGCTCGACCTTCCCATTATTACTCTTTAGTCTTTTTCTTTTTTCTTATCACCTGCCATGGGTCTTCTGCTTCGGTCACCCGCCCTTTCTTGGTCGCACTTGCCTCGTCAAATTGTCTTACCTTCCTTATTGGATATCATAATGGCATCGTACTTGGCACTTTGCAATGTATACGGAAAGAGCTATCGACACTGGTACAAGTGACTTAAACGAAGCACAGCAGCTGCTTCCGCTCTTTCCTCGCAGTGCCGTTCACGTATTGCTTACATTTCATGAGGCTCCTTCCGTTCTATATTTCTCACTCGTAATAGCCCAGTCGTCCTTTCCATTTGGGTAGCTTGATCATCGTATTTCTGTCTAGACTCGTCGCTCGCTCCTTCTGCCTACCGCTTGGCTGCCGCACTTGGCCACATCCTAGCCACCTCGTCGAGGCTCACTGCCACCTCCCAACACGCAGCCTTTATGGTGCCTTCCATTTGTCACTTTGTCGTTTTGTCCTCTTCGTCTCGCTTTTTCCGCGTCTTTCTCTCTTTTGCCTGACGCTCCTCCTATTTTGGTACATTATCCTCAGGCATACCACCATTCCCTAAATTCTTACTTTCCTCTTTTTGTCTCCCCTCGTCCCTCTCATTCTCTTTTTATCTCTTTCCTTCTCTGACTTTCTCCCCCCTCCATCTGCTGACTTACCTTGTCTCCTCAGCTTACTCCCCTCCCCCGCTTTTCCTTCTCATCTACGTCAGATAATACCTGAGTTCCTGCAAATCATCGAAATTCCCAAGATCTACAACTTCAAATTTTTCTTTTCTTAACTCTCCGCTTAATATACCTTATTCCTGAACTATTCACATTCTACTTACTGGAAGTCTGCTACAAATTTGACCTAACAAAATTGCGCACAGACTTCTATTCATCACAACCAGCTGGGCTTGCTCAGTGCTACCCATTTCATTACCGTCATCATCTCCATCCTTCTCGTTTCAACTTGCTTCTTCCACCTCAGCCACATCCACATTGCTATCTTCCGGTTCTCATAATGGCTACCTACTATGAGAGCTTCAGTCGTGAGCGCGAGAGGGACCGCGAACATGACCGCGACATTGTCTATTCTGATGATGAGGATGACCGCTACAAGGTAACCAAGGTGCGTCGTTACAAGGTTGGCCCTGAGCGCGACCACGTTGAGCGCATCGAGCGTACTGAACGTACGACTACGGAGCGCGAGTCAAGTCCTCGTTACGACCCCCGCCGCTCGTCGAACAATATTCTCGAGGTCGTCGATCGCCACGAGTATGTCCCTGATCGTCCACGCTCTGCTTTTGAAGTGTCCGAGATCTCGCGCCGGTCTGAGCGTGAGCGCGACTACTACGGCAGCAGCCACACAGGCCGTGTTGTCTACGAAACATCACAGGAACTTGAGCGCGACCGTCGCGACCGTGGTGACACGTACACACGTCTCCAGCGCCGCGGCGACGACCAGATTGTTGTTGAGAGCTTCAGTGAAGACCGTCGCGATGATGGCCATGGCGGCGAGGTCGAGCGCTGGCACAGAGAGACCGAGTACTACGAGCCTACGTCTCCGGCACCCCAGCCCCAGCCCATTGTGATTCGCAACCGCATGCCTGATCAGAAAATCATTCTACAGGAAGCGCCTGCACCACAGCCAGTCATCGTCCCACAGCAACAGCCAGGTGTCATTGTGATCCGCGAGAACGACCGCGATCGCGACCGGTACCACGAAAAAAAGGACAAGGAGCGCCATGAGGACGAGTACTACTATGAGCGTCGTGAGCGTCGCGAAGTTGGTCCTTTCCGCACCGACAAGCGCGAAGAGGAGACTGCTATTGAGCGTTACGAGCGCCGCGACGACCATCCTCATCGCCACCGCCATCGCCATCACCATCATCGCTATGCCTCAGACGGTGAATATTCGGGAGACGATGATTACTATGTGAAGAAGACCACCGTCATTCGCCACGATGAATCTCCTTCCCACCACCGCAAGCACCTTGTCGAGGGTGCGCTCGCCGGTGCTGGCGTTGGTGCCCTTGTGGGATCGCGTCGTAACGGCCACACTGGCGAACTTCCCGAGAATCGTGGCCGCAAGGTCATTGCTGGTGCTGCACTTGGTGCTCTGGGTACTGAAGTACTTCGCCGCGCTCACAGCGCATACAACGAGCGCTTTGGTGACGAGGTTGATGAGTTTGACGATAGACGCTCCCGCTCTCGGTCAGCTGGTCGTCACTCAAAGCTCAAGACTGGCCTAGGTATTGCGGCGGCGGCTTTGGCTGTTGCCGGTGCCGCCAAATACATGCAGTCCGGCCGTGTTGACCGTGAGGAGCGCAACCGTGGTCGTAGTCTGCATCGTTACAGCAGCGAGGAAGATGTTGGTCGTTACCACTCTGCCTCTGCCTCACGCTCCAAGTCGAAGCGCAACCGCTCTCGTTCTGTTGCCAAAGTAGCAGCCGGCACCGCTGCCGTCGCAGGCATTGTACACCACTTCCGTTCCAAGTCCCGCCAGCGTGATGGCAAAGCCCGCTCGCACTCCCGTATCCGCACTGGTGCCGAGATAGCTGCCGCCGGCCTCGCCGGTGCTGCTGCCAAAAAGATCTACGACAAACACCAAGACAAAAAGGACATTGAACGTGACCACGAGCTCAACCGGGAGATTGACTATTCCGATGAGTATGACGACGACCGTGGCAGACACAGTGGTAGACACTCTACCCGTTCCCTGTCACGTTCCCAGTCTCGCAGCAGGTCAGCCCAACCCCGTTCCGGAAGTGCCCGTGCTCCCTATCCGCCTTCCACCGCTGACGCTGATGTGCCAGGTTTGATTGAGTACGGGTCACAACCGCTTTATGCGGACCCTCCCAACAGCAACGCCGCCACCTACGATCGCGACAACTACGATAGTGCTGCAAATGCTGTTGATCAGGACGACCGCCATAGACGCCGCCGCCGGCACCGGTCACGCCGCGGTGCAGAGAGTGATGCCGACGTTGATGAGGACTACGCAGACGTTGATGATAGGGAAGAGGTCTCGAAGAGGAGCAGAAGTCGATCACGCCTTCGCAATCTTGCTGCTGGAGGTGCGGCAGCGGCAGCGGCAGCAATTGGAATCAAAAAGTACGAGGACAAGAAGAAGCGAAGCGAAACCAAGAAACGCGAGGACGAGAGAAGTAGAGACGATGACAGTGTTTATAATGATGACTATGACCGAGAGCGGCATCGGAGCCAAGACCGCCACAGACGCCGTGACAAGAACTATAGACACGACGATGACGAAACATATGACGGTGGCTACTATGACTATGATGACAACCGCCCGCCCTCGCCTCCACATGCTTCAGGCGGTGCCTACTACCCACCGGCTCCTCCGATGGATAGCACAGAAGGACTCATGCAGCACCCCAATGCCAACATCAGCAACAGCTACATGTCGTATAATCCACATGATCACACTGACTTCCTGCCGCCCCCTGGACCGCCTCCCAATCACCAGGGCAATGCTGCTGGTGGTATCTATGCGACACCTCCTCCGGATGCGGGACCTGCTGCTGGTGTCGTCTACCCAGGCGCTGCGGGCCCCCTGCCTCCCAAAGCAGACCCTACTGCATATGGGGCTCCGGTACCTCCTGTAGCGCATCCCTCATCTTACCCGCAGCCTCCAGTTGCCCAGGACTCTGTGCGGAGTGCCGATATTGCCAACCCCAACAACCCACAGCAGCCCATTCCTCAGGCCCAGCCTCCCCACGACAACGACCATGTGAGTGCTGCTATTCCCTTGACTCGAACCGTTGCCGCTTCCGCCGTCGCCTCCTTGCCCGCCAGCTCGAGGCTCAGCAAGGGTGCGTTATCCCGGTCTACTGCCATAGCCTGTTGATGACGAAATCTAACCTGTAGCTTCAGAATCTATAAATGCACCGCCAACACCTGTATCTGATGACACGCAAGACTCGGCCCCTAAGAATGTCGGTTTTGCACCACTGTCTCCACAGTCATCGCGTACCATGCTCAGACACCACGTCGAAACAGGACAGGCCGTGCCCGGCATGTCTGAGAAGTCGGCGGGCAAACTTCCAATGACACTGCCATCCGTACAAGAGGATCACGATAGCGGAGACGACTCTCGGGCACTCACTTTGTCAAGTTACCGACGTCGTTCTGATCGCAATGGCCGTGATGTCCGGGACTATCGCGATGATGAGGGTGAAGTAGAGGACATTCCCGACCGGTTCGACTCATATGGCCGACCGTTGAATGGCAGCGGTGCAGGTTCGTCCCGCTCGGGTCGGAACCGGTCCGGTTTCTCTGCCCGGCGTGGTGACTTTGAATACAAGAATCCTAAGCGCGACGATGGGTGGAATGTCCGCGGTCAGTGGGGAGTGGCCGGTACCGATGATGCTGACGTTGAACGTATTGCCAATGGGGTGAAGGGGGCTCTTGATGGGTTTGGCAGTGGCAGCAGCAAATTGCCAGGCATCTTCGGCCTGATAGGGGGTGTTCTTGAAGGACTATCGGCGTTCAATGGCGGCCGACAGCTCGAGGACGGGCCTGGCTCAGATAACAGGAGTGATAACAGGAGTGACGACAGACACAGGGGCAAACAGCAGCACCACCACTATGCGTCTTCGGATGACGATCGCAAAAGAAAGAGACGGAACACATACGACACGGCACAGAGTGGCGAAGGTCGGTCTCGGCAACGAGATCGTCGGCGGCGGTCATCGTCGGCAGGGCAGTTCACGGATGGATACTTCTTCGACCACGATGGGTATGACGGACAAGAGGGACGCAAGCGACGGCGCAGTTGGGCAAGCTAGATGTGATTTTCTTTTTTTCCTGGTCTTTTCCTGTCTTGTTCCTTTTTATGACTGATTGTTTTTCCTTTTTCTTTTTCTATTCCCCTCGGAACGCTTTCTGATTTTATTACTGAATTGTTTTTGTTGCTATATTTTTGGTATTTTATGTATAGTTTCTTTTGATCGATATGCGATGTTCACGATAGTAATGAGTCTACGATTGAATAGTCCAATATTTGCAATTATCACAACTAGCGTTTTTTCAGTCTTTCAATGTCTTGATGTGATTATATAGATATGATAAATAGGGCTGTTAAAGCTCAATCGTGTAGTATTCCTTAAAAATTGCTCTACCTCGCATGGTGGTGGCCCTTGGGCATCTTCTTCTCTTCCAAGGCCTCCATATCCTTTTTCTTGTGAAAGTGCGGTGCAAGCTCCGATAGCCATTTGGGCTCAATGGGGAGACATGACCGCATGTACTCCTTTGTCGTCTGCACAAGCTCAAAGTAGATGACCATGCGTACCGGCGGGTCGCTGCCCATGAGGACAGAGCTCGGATGGATGTAGACGGTCGTGTTGCTCTTGACAGTGCGGTAGCTGGCTCCGTCGCGCTGCATGCGGGCTGCGTTGGGGAAGAAGCCGGCCGTCAGAGCGCGCTTGATGGGCACCATGTGCGAGGCGCCAACACTTGACAGCTCAACCTCGACGCGCTCGCAAAGCTTGGCCAGCTGGTCGCGCACGTCGCGCGCGCGCGTCAGAGACCTCTGCTGCAAGAAGTTCTCCTTGGCCCAGATGGGCGAGAAGTCGCTGTCAACCCACTGGTTCCAGATGTTGAGCAGCGTGAGATGGTCGCCGCCGTCTTTCACTGTGAAGCGCGCGCGTGCGCTGTCGGCATGGATCTTCTTGTCTTTGGGCCGGAAGAAGAGGGCCGACGCTTCGCTGAGCATGGCCACAATCGACAGCACTTCCTCGACACAGCCCTCCTTGCCGGCGGCAATGACGGCCTTGGCCAGCATGGGCTCCGTTGGGAACTCGGCCATCTGGCGACCGACCTTTGTGAGTTCGCCCTTGTGGTTCAGGGCCTGCAGGGCAAAGAGCTGGTTGAGGGCGCCGATGAGGGCTTCGGTGGGCGGCGGATCCATAAACTCAAAGTCGAGCAGCTCATTGATACCGAGACTCTTGAGCTGCAGCACAACGCCGTTGAGGTTGGTGCGCAGAATCTCGGGCGTGGTGCTCTCCTCCATCTCGTTCATGTACGAGTACTTTGTATAGAGTCGGAAACACTTGCCAGGACCGACACGACCAGCACGGCCACTGCGCTGGTTTGCCGAGGCCCGCGAGCAGGGCACGACGACCAGATTTGACATGCCTGTGGCTGGGTTGTAGACGTTCTCTTTGACATAGCCCGGGTCAATGACATAGACAATACCGTCAATCGTCAAACTGGTCTCGGCAATGTTTGTGGCCAGTACGACCTTGCGCGCATTGTCGGGCGTCGGCTCGAAAATCTTGGCCTGCAGCTCCGACGGCAGGTTTGCATAGATAGGACACACGACAAGCTCCTTGATTCGGTTCCCGAGCTTGCGCGAGATTTCAGACAGCTGCTGTTCGGCAGCCTCGATCTCGTCCTGACCCGTCAAGAAGACAAGAATGTCGCCCTTTCCCTGGGTCGTATGGATCTGGAAGACGGTAGTGACGGCAGCCAGCAGGTAGTTGGCCTCGGGCGCCGGTGTGTAGAAGATATCGACAGGGTAGCGGCGGCCGGGAACGTTGAAAATAGGGGCACCATCAAAGTAGGTGGCGAATTTCTCAGCGTTCATGGTGGCTGACGAGATCAGCAGCTTGAGATCGCGGCGCTCGCGGGCAAGATCCTTGACGAGGGCCAGCAAAATATCAGTGTGTACTGTACGCTCGTGGGCCTCGTCGATCATGATGGCCGAGTAGCTCGAGAGGTCGGGCTCGGTCAAGAACTCGCGTAGCAGCATACCGTCGGTCATGTACTTGAGAATGGTGCTCTCGCTTGTGCAGTCCTCGAAGCGGATGGCATAACCGACCTCCTTGCCGACCTTGACGTCCATCTCTTCTGCAACACGGGCAGCGACACTCATTGCAGCGACACGACGCGGCTGCGTACACCCGACTTTCTTGCCGTCTTTTGTGAGGCCAGCTTCGTGCAGGTACTGGGGCAGCTGTGTTGTTTTACCACTACCCGTCTCACCAACAATAACGAGAATCTGGTGCGTCTCCATGGCTGCGAGAAACTCGTCGCGGTATGCGTAGATGGGCAGCGACTTGCGCGTCTCCTGTATCGACAGCTGACGCTTCTCGGCCGCGTCGATTTGTGCCTTGAGAAACAGCTCCTCCTTGGACGGACCTTTGCCCTCGCCGGGCATGCGCGAATCCAGCGACCAGTTGATGTATTGGTCCTGCTCGAGAATGTAGTCGTACTCACCCTCGTCGACGCGCTCGCGGCTCTGGATCTGCGCCTTTGCCTTGGTGACCTGGTCCTTCTCCCACTCGTCGTACTCGGTCACGACGCGCTCTTTGCCGTACTCGTCGCGGTCGACATAGCGCTTGTAGAGTGCATCCTCTTTGCGTTTCCGATCAATCTTGCCCTTCTCGGTGATGTAGTCCTCGGGCATAGTATAGCCATCACGGTGGTCATCGATGCGGAGGCGCTCCTCGGCCAACCTCAGGATCTCGCGGTTCTTGGCAAATTCGGCCTTTTCGCGCTCGGTCAGCGGCACACCACTGCGCAACTCTTCTGTCTCCTCGGCCACCTGGCGACGCAGCAGAGCCAGCCGCTCCGCCTCGCGCTTCTGTAGGTACTGCTGCCGTGCCCGCACACGCAGCTCTGGCGCTGCCTCTTCGCGTGCCCTGGCATCGTCGCCTAGATGCTTTCGTGATGATGATGGGTCGTCCTTGTGTGTGCGCCCGTCGTCGCGTGCTCGTAACCGCTCTGCAAATGCTTCGGCCTCTGCCCGATCGCGCTGGGCTGCCAGCTCCTCGCGTGTGCCTTCGGAAAGATCGGCGTCGTCGATGTTATCTTTTGTATCTTTTGTGTCTTTTATATCGTTTGACTCTTTTGTCACGGGTTCTGGACTCGGTTCGCGGTCAGGGTTCTGCAGATTCCGGTGGCTAATTTTGATGCGCTTGGGTGCTGACTCCTGAAACTCCTCGTCTTCACCGCCAGCTGCATCCTCGTCAGACGGTGATGCCTCCTCATCACCCCATCGGTCGTCAAAGTTGCGGTCGTTGCGCTCGCTGCGGTCGTTGCGCCGACTTGTTGTTTTCGATCTGCTGCTATAGGATTTGGATGTAGTGCTTCGTCGTGGTGAACGGGACCGTGAACGGGAGCGGCTGCGGTGTGATTTTGATGTTCTCGAGCTCTTCTTGTCTCTGCTGTCTCGACCGTCGCGGTGTCCGTCGCGGTCTCTGTGGCTCCTGGAACTGCTGCTCTTCTTGCGGTCCTTGCTAGCGTCTTTCCGGCTCGAGCTGACGTCGTCGTCGTCATCGCCCATGTCAACAAAGGCATATCGCTTCGACATTTTGTCTAATTTGCTGTGTATGTCGTTTTGATCGTCTTTGCAGTTTGCAGTAGTTTGTCGACAATGACACGACCAGACTAGCTGTTTCCTTCTGTGACGATGCCTTGTAAACTGTAGGTAGTAAACAGTACAAGGTACAAAGCGCACCGCCTTCCTTACTACGCTTATCGATAGCGCAAAATTATTTTGCCGGTATCCACTTATTGGGAGCTCGAGTGGGCTTTCCGATAAGGATATAGATAAGCTCTTATCGCCACTGATAACACGGTTGTTGGATTGACTTAGGTGGCTACTCCGTTTGGAGGGTCTTACAAGACGTTCTCTCAAGCCAAGCTCTACAAGTCTGACACATGCAATCCATTGGACTGTGCACATCTGCTTCTCTTGCAGCGTTTCGTTCTGTTCATAGATTATGATTGAATATTTGAGAATTATCGATCTGCAGTTTAAAGAGTCATCACCCTCGACGACGCCGACTTCTATCTCGACATCTACCTCTCATCTCGAGTGCACATCCACTGCACCCTACCTCCGCAATGCGGCTCTTTGGCAATGCAGTTCTGCTGCTGCTATGCTACTTTCTCCAGATCGCGCTATGTGCTGAAGACTTTTACAAAATCCTTGGGCTGAAGCGTGACGCCGGCGACCGTGAAATTAAGTCGGCATACCGTCAGCTCTCCAAAAAGTACCACCCCGACAAGAACCCCAACGACCCGACCGCCAAGGACAAGTTTGTCGAAGTGTCGGAAGCCTACGAAGCCCTCAGCGATGCCAAGACGCGCAAGATCTACGACCAGTACGGCCACGAGGGTCTCAAGAAGCACCAGCAGCAAGGCGGCGGCGGCGGCGGCGGACGCCATGATGCCTTTGACATTTTCAGCCGCTTCTTTGGCGGCAACGGCCACTTTGGCCAGGCACAGGAGCGCCGTGGGCCCAACGTCGAGCTCAAGGTGCAGATCCCGCTGCGCGACTTCTACCTTGGCCGCACCGTCGAGTTCCAGTGGGACAAGCAGGAGATCTGCGAGCACTGCGACGGCACGGGCGCCGAGGACAAGGTGGTGGACACGTGCCAAAAGTGCAATGGGCGCGGTATTGTGATCCAGAAGCACCAGCTGGCGCCCGGCATGTTCCAGCAGGTGCAGATGCACTGCGACCGCTGCGGCGGCCGCGGCAAGTCCATCAAGCACGTGTGCCCTGTATGCAACGGCCAGCGCGTGGCGCGGACGCCGACGACGGTGTCAGTCACGATCCAGCGCGGCACAGCCAAAGACGCGCGCGTCGTGTACGAGAACGAGGCCGATGCCAGCCCCGACTATGTGGCTGGCGACCTGCTAGTGACGCTGGGTGAGAAGGAGGCGGGCGACCCGGCGGACAACCCGGACCATGTGGACGGCGTCAACTTTAGACGGCGCGGCGACGACCTGTTCTGGCGCGAGGTGATCTCGCTGCGCGAGGCGTGGATGGGCGACTGGACGCGCAACCTGACGCACATGGACGGGCACATTGTGCATCTGAAGCGGTCGCGCGGTGAGGTGGTGCAGCCCGGCCAGGTGGACACGGTAGTGGGCGAGGGCATGCCGATCTACGACGAGGACGGCGACAGCGTGTACCACAAGACGCAGTATGGCAACCTGTACGTCGAGTACAGCGTTGTGCTGCCGGACCAAATGGACCGCGGCATGGAAAAGGAGTTTTGGGCGCTGTGGCAAAAGTGGCGCGGCAAGAAAGGCGTGGACCTGCACAAGGACAGCGGCCGGCCAGACAAGCCGGTTGTGGTGCAGGAGCACGATGAGTTATAGATGCCAACTAAGACAGATAGAGGAGTTTGGGTAGATACGGTTTCGCGAATTAATATTCCCTTGTTATTCAAAGCAATGCACTTGTGATCGTGTCATTTGTTCTGTGATTATGTGGAAACGTGATAATATCTGCACTCGTATTGTTTATATACAGCTTCGTTCTTTTTCATCCCGTCCGTAACGCCGTCATAACATGTTAGTATAACAATAAAACAGAAAGCATAAAGCAATTAATAACGTTGACCTTTGAAGAGGTAGAATGGAACAGAATAAAGAGAGAGAGAAAATCAAAATCATAGAATAGCCAATGCTTGTAGGGATGCGTACTCATTGTACACGTTGCGACAATATCGCCTGGCATCATCAAACACCAGATCAAACACCGGACACCAGTTGACAGTCACTGCCACTGTCTTGCTGTCTGCATAGAAATTATGCCTCAATCTCGTCCTTGGTCCAGCCAGCAACCTTGGCTGCGCCGCCCACAAGCCGGCCGCCCTGCTTGCGCTTGACCCGGCACCGCAGACCGACACTGTCGTCCCAGATGAACCGCCAGATGACGTAGGTCCAGCTCTCGTGGTGCGGCAGGCTCTTGTAGAACTCGGGAGCCGTCTCGCGCAGGCGGTGTAGGCGCGTCCACGGCACAGCCGGGAAATCGTGGTGCTCGTTGTGGTAGCCGACATTGTAGGCAAAGATGTTGAGCGGGCCGTAGTAGCTGTAGGTCTCGGGGATGGGGATGTTGTTGGCTGGGTTCTTGGCGTCGGGCTCGACGGTGTCGTAGACATAGTGCTCGGCAATGAAATGGCCGGCCAGCGGGTGCAGCGAGCCAGCCAGGAATGACGACAGCAACAGGTACATGAACGGCATCCAGCCAAAGTTGCGGATGAGCACATAGTCAAAGAGGCCCTGCACAACCACGTTCAGGCCCTGCACCCAGGTGAAAGGGATACGCAGCACGGCCATAGGGCGCAGAGCGTAGAAGAAGATCTGGAAGGTGCAGAAAAAGGACTTGCCCAGGATCGAGTCCAGGAAGACAGCCTCAAAGGCAGTGGGCAGATCCGTGTCGAGGCCATCAACGCCGAGGGACTTGTGGTGTGTCAGGTGGTAGGGGCGGAACGAGGCGCTGTAGGGGATGCCAATGGGCAAGTTGGCAACTATGGCAAGCAGGCGGTTGGCAAGGGGCGAGCGGAACGCAAGGTTGTGGGAGATCTCGTGGATGGCGAGGAAGAGGTTCTGGTTGGAGGTGGCGCCAAAGACGTAGGCGACGGCCCAGAACTGCCACGAGAAGAAGGAGTAGTTGCGCAGAGACCAGCCGAGGAAGATCTGGAGGGACACGACGAAAGCGACGACGTATTTGGTGAGCGGTTCAGGGCCGCAGAGCTTTGTGACCTAGAACGAAACAGTCAGTAAGTGGTAAAGAGAGTGAGGGGACAAGTCCAGGAGACATGTATAAGAAAGGTGGCTCACCTCGGGATGGGCTTTGATGATGGCTAGACGGCGCGTGCGGTGCGGCTCCTCGGTGTACGTCCAGAAGAAGTCGCGGTACTTTGGCTGTGTCTCGACGTCGGGCTTGTCGGTCGGAGTCTGATCGGGGGTGGTCGTCTTCTCGGCGGAGGTGGTCTTGCGTTGGGTGGCAGACGGGGCTGGCGCTGTGGCCGAGGTCGAGGCGGGCAACGCCATGCTGGGTGCTCTAGAATGTGTGTATAAGTGTATAGGTATATAGGTGTATGTATGATATGATTGTATAGGTGCTTGTATGTCGTGATAATTGGAAAGCCCGCACTGAACTCGGACAAAGTCTCAAGACGGCTTGAGGGAACGACGACGAAAAGGGGCAAGTGTTGGTGAAAGTGGCACACACTTGACTCGACGACAGTCTAGACTGCAGGTACAATGAGCAATTGCAGAAAAGGAAAGAGAGGAGGAGATGCTAGAAAAGAGAAAGAAGGAGAGAAAAAGAGCGGAAGAAGGAGAAGACGCCAAATGGACTCTATAGGAGGCGGTTCTGCTAAAAGATGCCAGTGGACTGCTACTGCTAGAGACAGATTGACTATTGCCTATTGACCTCAATTCTCTTGGGAGGCGGCGTTCGTCCACAATCAGATAGGAGATAACGATAAGATCCGATTCAGGAACAAGGGTCGTTCCTTCTCGTTATAGTGGTCAGTTGGTGGTGTTAGTGGCCGTAGTGGCCGTAGACAATGGCCGTAGAGTGGGCAGATGGTGGCCATGTTCCTGTTTTTCCAGGGGCCCAACAGGCAGGAGCGACTGTGTTGAGTTTAATTGATTAATTCTTTTAATTGATTTTTGTTGAAGTGGTTCGACACGGAACGGTCTTCTGCCGGTGTCCACATTTTGTTTCTCCACTCCACACGGAGTCTGGAGTCTGCGCAGGATAGCCAACTAATACTCCATAGAGAAAGAACTACGAGTACGACCGGCAAATCATTCGACCTCGTGCTCCGTCGTGGCATGGGAAAGGAAAGCGCAGGCAACAGCTATAATGACTGGTTTTCGGTTTTTAGTTTTCATTTTTTTAATGCTAAGTAGCACCTCGTATTGACTATACTGGGTACATTCCTACCAGCAAACGTTAGCTGCACTTTGTTTTCCGGCTATGCCTTGTCTGTTCATGTTTGTCTGCGCACTAAACACAGCAACATCGCACAGGTTCCTCCACATACTTCTAAATCCCATATAAATCACAGATATGATAAAATCTTGACCAGAATTGGGACGAAAACATTCAGCTTACCAGCCGCCAGAGTCGACCACAGGAGCTGAGCTCTCAAACCCGCCGCCGCCGCCGCCGCCACTAGCAAAGCCGTCACCACCTCCTCCTCCACCGAAACCATTGTCAGCAGGGGGGTTGCTACAGGTCGACCGGAAGTGGCCCATCTGCTCGCAGTTGGAGCACTTGACACGCTCCACTAAGTTGTGTTAGTATCAGATGAAATATGTCCAATGGCAAGAAAGATATTCAACTTAAAAACTCACTGTTGCGTGGCTTGTCACAGTCCTTGGACATGTGACCGAACTCGTCGCAGTTGCGGCACTGCATCTTGGCCATGTTGATCGGCTCCGGGCACTCGCGCGAAGCGTGGCCCTCCTGGTCGCAGTTGCGGCAGATCATCTTGCGAGGCTCTGTGCAGTCACGAGCCTTGTGGCCATCCTGCCCACAGTTGCGGCAACCACTGTCGCCGCCGCCTGTAGGGCAGTCACGGGAAAAGTGGCCAGCTATAAGTCAGTCAGTACTGGTTACGGTGGCAGAAGAACAGACGGCCAGGAAAACTTACTCAATCCGCAGTTGCGGCAGTCAACATTCTCGGCCGAGCGAGGCTCAGTGCCTATTGTATTAGCAATGATCCCGAAAAAGTAGCAGGGGATGAACACGGTAAGATTGACTTACAGTCACGAGAATTGTGGCCACTCTGGCCGCAGTTTCTGCAGGCAAATTTGTCGACACGCGGCGCCTTGCAGTCGCGCTGGCGGTGCCCGTCGCTGCCACAGTTGTAGCAGTTGACAGTGGGCTGGTCGGTCGGCTCATTGCGCTCCTCAGGGCAGAACTTGGACGTGTGTCCAAGCTCGCGACAGTTCATGCACAGTGGCACACCGCGGTCCACAGCCACACCGCAGTCTTCGAGACGCTTCATGTTCTCGGCCTCGTCAGCCGGCCAAAACTGCCTCTCACGGGGACGCTGGGGCTTGTTCTTGAAGCGGAAAGTCACAGTGTACTTGCGGTTCAGGTTGCCCTGGAGGTCCATGTTGGTGTACGTGGGAGCCATGTCGGGACGCTCGACGGCAATCAGGTACACCTCAATCTTCTCGTGGCGGAACATCTGTTCCATGTCGAGGTACGTGGCATCGGGGCAGGCCTTGACGTACATCTGGAAGGCCTCCTTGACATCGTCGAGATCCTTTTCCTCGGCAGCCTTGCGGATCATCTCAACGGCCTTCTCGGGGGCTTCCTCGCGAATATTGTCACGGTCAATCTTGCGGGCAGACTTGCACTCGTTGGCATTGTGACCCTCTTCCTTGCAGTTCTTGCAGAGACGCGGCGGCGCCGTGGGGCAGTCGCGGGCAATGTGGCCCTCCTCGCTGCAGTGGCGGCAGGTCATGGGCAGCGAGCAATCGGCGACAAAATGGCCTTCGCCGCAGCGCGGGCACACGACGGGCATGCTGCAGTCGCGAGACATGTGGCCGCTCTTCTTGCAGCGGTGGCAGATCATGGGTCCAGCGTCAGGGCAGTCCTTGGACATGTGACCCTCCTTGCCGCACGAATTGCAGCTGCCAGAGAATTGGCGGGGCACGGGGCAGTCGGCCTTGTTGTGGCCAGACTCGCCGCAGTTGAAGCAGCCGCCATCGTTGGCGCCACCACCGCCCGAGTAGTCATTGTCGTTGCCGAAGCCGGAGCTGGCACCGTAGTTTTCTCCAAAGCCATCGGCAGAAGGTCCGGCAGCGGCCACGCCGCCGCCGCCATACGTGTCGTTGTCGTTCCAAGACATTTCTATCAGTCAGTATAGTGTAGAGTAAAATGTGGCTATATGTGAGCAAGCACATACCCGTAAATTAAAAGTCTTGGTGAGTTTGAAGCTCTGCTAGAATGATGAAGCGTTTGAAAAGGTTGAAAAGGAGTAGAACAGAGGGCTTGACTAGGGAAGAGAAGAGGGAAGACAAGAGGGAAGAGAAGAGAGAAGAGGGAAGAGAAGAGAGAAGAAGGAACAGAGAAGAGGAGGGGGAAAAGAAAAAGAAAGAAGAAGGCAACGGACTAAGTAGGGGAGATTTAGGAGGCAACTGCCGTGCAAAATTAAATTCGAGGAAGGTGCGATCGTGCATTTATGGTTGCTGTAGATGCAGGTGCGAGTGTGTGCGTGACAGACGAGGAAGGAGCGACCAGTGAATAACAAGTCCAGATGATGTCCCAATTAGGAAAGAGTTCATGTACGCATGCCATTCTTGACTTGTCCTACTTGTCTTTTCCTTGGACGTATACCCTCTTCTTGTTTGTATGATATATTACATAGATGGCGGGGGATGGCATTCGAGTGTAAAGAAGACTAGAAATTGTTCCTTTTTTATTGTCAAGTTTTAACGGTGTATATCTTTGGATTATAATATCTTCTGTTATCTTACATAGAATTTAAATGTACAATATATATTATGAGCAATGACAGCAAATGTTTTCTTCTTCCTTTTTTTTATTTTATTTTAATTTTTATAAAACAAAAACATAAGAATATGATAATCTCATCTAATGAATGAATGAATGAATGACTGAACTAAATTCAATCTGCAAAAATGTTTATATTTTGGACGAGTCAATTAAAAAGTGCAACAAAGAGAAGAATCAAGACATATTGGCCGACGTGGATTGCCTATTCACTGGGAAACATTGTTCTCCAATGACCTGCCCTGATAGTCGTCAAGGTTGCCTTGCTGATAGTAAATTTACAGCTGTGGCATCAATCTACCATGTTCGTGCGGGCATTCACTTTGATGTCTGCTATCATTATCAAAACGGTCATTGCTCAATTTCATTGCATAAATTACAATATCTAACAATATTTATAATGGTTACTGATGCTTTTTGTTCTCAAGAAGAACATCTACAGGTCAGCCACAATCTTCTGGACAGTGGCGACAGTGCCGTCGGGCGTACCGGCCTCGGCAACGAGGACCTTGCCGGACTTGTCCACGACAAAGACACCACGGGTGGCGCCGCCACCGGCAGCCTTGCGCAGGCCAATGGCGTCAATCAGGGTCTGCGAGGGATCGCTGAGCAGGGGGTAGGGCAGCTTCTGGTTGGTCTTGAAGGAGGTGTTGGCCTTGGGCGAGTCGTTGGAGAGGCCGTAGATGGCGAGACCCGAGGCTGTAAGGGGTGTGTACTCGTCGCGGAAGAGGCAAGCCTGCTTGGTGCCTAGTAGAGTCAGCAAGTTACACTTTTACACTTTATGTTGATTTTATACTAGACTGGTGGCTTGAATACTTACATCCAGGAGTGGATGCCTTGGGGTAGGTGAACAGCACAACACCGGCCTTGCTGGCCTCGACTAGGTCCTTCAGAGTGGTCTTCTCGGCATCGTTGGTCTCGACCTCACCGCCAAAAGTGGCCAGGTCAATGGTCGAGCCGACCTCGGGGAACGGCGACGGGGCAGCAGATGAGACCTGTTTCTTAGCAGGGGCCTTTTCCTTTTTGGTGTCCTTGGTCTCCTTCTCGGCGGGCTTCTCAGTCTTCTTCTCGACTGTCTTCTTCTCGGCTGTCTTCTTCTCGGCCTTCTCGGCCTTTGCCTTGGGCTCGGCCTTGGGCGTTGCCTTCTTGGTGGCCTTCTTCACCGGCGCAGGGGCCGACTCGGGAGCCTTGCGCTTGCGCAGCTCCATAGGCATCTTGACGAGGAGTAGAAGGGAGTTGATGTAGAGGGTGAAAAGAGAATGAGTATGCGACGCAATGCGATGCGACAGATCAATATGCGAAAGATGCGACGGATGCGACAATGGACAAATGTATGCGATTGAATGCGACAGAGCAAAATCAAGACTGGGAGAGCACAAGGCAAGCGACGAGAGAAAAGCAATTGAGAATGGGATGAATGCAGTAGATTACAACAAGGAGAAATGAGAGATAGAGAGGAGAGAAGAGAAGAAAAAAAAAGAGCCCAAAAAGAGAGGAAGAGCAGAGAGAAAAGAGAAAAGAGAATAGCGAAAAAGAGAAGGAGCAGGGGCTGGGAATGACGATTGCGAATGGGCATGGGCAATAGCCAGCAACGGCAACAGCTATGCTGCAGCTATCTACCGCTGCGAAAAATGGGATAAATGCGACCAAGACTATGGAGTAGCTTGAGCTTGTATCTTAGCTGCTGCTGTAAAGAGCCAAAGAGCGTTCTCGGCCTCTCCTCCCATTTTCCTTTTCTGCTCTTTCCCTATCCCTTTCTTCCCCTTTTATGTTTCTGTTTCTGGGGAGCGGCTACTACGCCGCAAGGGCAGGGGGTAAACAGAAAGGAGAAATGCAGTACAGCTGACAGACTGGGCCGGAGCTCCAAGAGGGGAAAGAGACAGAGGAAAGACGGCTTGAACGAGGGAGGAGCGAGAGAGGAATGTGATTGCACTTTCCTCTTTTGTCGCCCTATCTCAGCACTCTGCTCTCTCTGTTCTCTTTCTATGATCTCTTTCCATGTTCCCTTTCCCCTTTCCCCTTCGCCCCTTGTCTTTCTCTAAATGGTTACATAATCACCAGCGGAGAAGCAGAGTAACAACAATGGTAATATGACTGACGGCGCGCCGAGAAGAAACAAGACGTAATTGATTTGAGTACTTACAGACATGTTTCTGGTAATAATGTGGTGCTTGAATAGATGCAGAGACTGATACTGTGTGTGTTTCTGTGTATGTTCAAGAGTATGTGTTGCTATCGTGCAAGGTCGGGCAAGACGGAAGAGGGGAAGCAGCGGACGGATGCCGGACATTATATAGAGAGAGGAGAGGTGCGATGTGTATGGTGTGTATGGTATTAAGAGAGGTCGGAGCTGTCGTTAGTTACTCTGGTACTGTGGAGAGCTGTTCTTGTTTCCTAAAAGTTGGTGGTGGCACGCATTGCATCATCCCGCGCTCTTTCCCTTTCGGAGTTGATTGTTTCACTGTTTGCTGATTTATTTTGATTTAATTTAGCGACTAGAATTATTCATTAAATGCCCCCAACGGCTGCTTCACTGGACAATATTTGACTTCATCTACAGTTTCCTTGCTTTCTTGCTTTCTTGTTTCCATGTCTTGTTAGCATAACTGTTCTCTCTGCTTTACTCTACACTTGTGAAGATCTAACGGCCGCGTCCGGACGATGAGTGGCGCTGTCCACTACCGGTCCTCCACCAATCTACAGCACAAATGGCCACTAGCAAAACCCACGCATCCCACTTGTAATACTTCAGTCATACTTGTCCCTTGAGCACTTCTACAGTGTAGTGGGCGCAGCCGTTCAAATGCTTGATTATGCCAGTAGCCAACTCGCGGGTTGTGCCATTCAGCGCTAAATTGCGAGCTCCGTGGACGGACTGCAGTGGAAATGGCGCTGTCCTCTTCGCTTAGTCATCATATACACTTTCCTTGATTCGAGAATTTAAATGAAATAATACAAAAAAGGTTGTATCTTAGTAATTAGTATAAACTTTACTCTCTAATAAGACTTGTATTGAGTTCAAAATGCCCGTCGATTCATACATGTTCGCACTGAATCCATATTCGTATGGCCGTGAATGAGACTGGACCCTACCACCACCAATCAGGTGTTGTGCATTTACTGGTAATCTGTCGGCCTTGCCAGCTGCATTTTTGCTCCACCAGCTGTCGACCCACTTTACACACTGGAACTCGGCTACGACAATTGGGCCCTTCCTATTGGAGAGCATCCCAAAAAACAGCTCCTCCCAAAACATCACCATCATCGTCCGGGTTCACGGCTCACGGCTCACGACACCGCCTCGACGACACCCACTCTACCCCGACGACACAAATATACTATACCCATAATGGCCTCCAAGGTTGCTGCCAAGGCCGTTGCCGCCGTCACCGAGGGTGGCCGCATGCCCCTCTCGCAGAAGCACACCCTCCAGTCCAAGGGCATCTGGGAAGGCATCCGCCGCATACTCGCCATTGACCCCAACCGCTCCAACGGTGTGCCCCTCAACCCTCACTACCGTTTCCCCTCGCCCGGTGCCGCCGATCGCAGCACCATTACCGACCCCGTCACCCTGCCCGCAGGCGACATTGCCGGCAACCCCTACTGGAAGCGCGATGCGCGCCGCAACTACGCGCGCCTGTCTGTCGTGAACCAGGCCGATGCCGTTGCGCTGCTGTCCGTCGGCAGTGCTGCTGCCCCCAAGACCGAGCTGATTGGCGAGGCTGGCTCGCAGGCGCTGGTGGCAGCCACTGAGGCCGGCAAGACGCAGGGACTGAGCACGTTCCTGGCCACACAGAAGCCGGCCGAGTCGACCAAGGACCTGTTTGTCAACGGCCTACCGCCGACTCCTAGCGGCCAGACAAAGATTACGGGCTCGTGGGAGGTGCACAAGTACGAGCTCAACGAGGACCAGAGCTACCCTTCTGTTGATGCATACCCCTGCCGGACATACCGGTAGATGGGTAGACGGGTCATGTTGAGAGATTCGGAGGTGTATATATTGCATGGAGATTTCCTTTGCTACTGTTATTTTCATTTGTTTGAGCACTAATAGAAATCATTACTGAAGTTGATGTCGTGTTCAATGTGAATTGATGTGAGATTGAATTGGTGTGCTGCGAGCTGGTGTATCATTATCGAAACACTGCAACGCTCAATGCCAGCTCTATGGACTATACACCGTTGACCAAACGCCGACTTTACCCATGATCCAATATATCATAACCAAATGACCCATCCAATGCCATGTCCAGTGCCATGCCCAACGCCGTTGTTAAATGCTTGTCCAAACGCCTGCCATGAAGAGAAATGAAAGTGGTGAGACTAATGAGAGTCTTCAAAAACTGGCTCCAGCCATCCCAGGTGCTGCAGAGGCCGCTGCATTCGATGATCCCGACGTAGCAGCAGTAGTAGTAGAAGAAACAGGAACAGTGACAGTAGAGCTGCTGCCTGCCTCACCCAGCATCTTCTCAATCACGCGCGCCTTGCCCTGCGCCCGCTTGACGCGGTCGTCAAAGTCGTTGACGTCTTCGTCCGTGTTGCTCGTCGACAGCGTGCCGGGCTCGACCAGCGCATACATGAGCCGCAGATTTTTCCGGGTCCGCGTGCTCTTGGTCTGCTGGAACTGGTTTGCCCACACCACCGCCTTGCCCTGCAACCGGCCGGCCTCGACAAACTTCTTGAAGCCGTTCTCGAGGCCCAGAGTGCGGCCTTCGACGAGCCCGGCCCGGCGGCCGTCTGCCTCGCCTTGTTTGAAGCCTTCTTCGTAGAAGCGGTCCTCCAGGTTGAACAGGTCATCAAAATCGTCCATTTTGTTGAAAATATTGGAAATATTAAAAACTGCTATCTATCGTCAATACTCAAAATAAAGACAGTTGACCAAAACTGATGTAATCCCACAGTGCGAATACCCCTCATGGCGAATTTTGCACCACTAAAACGGCGGCTGCTCCCCTCTCTTTGTTTGTTGCGGCAGCAGTTATTGAGAGTTGAGCTAACGCGCCTTGCGTGTGACAAGCGACGAAAGAGTCATACTTTGCTCCTTCCGTTTGCTTGACTATTAGCTGTTTATTCATTACGTTTCTGCTGATATATATTACCCTTGCTTCAGTCCGTGCTGTTGTATTTCTTATCATTGCTCTTGCCTTGTGTTTTACTATTTCCTGCACCTTCATCGCACTTTCCTCAACCGCCGACTGCTCTTTCCTCGCGCGCTCTACTACACCATATCCACATCTCCACATCTTATCGTCTGCCACTTGACGTCGATTTTTTGGCTTCACTTCACCCCTCCTTCTACACGCATCATTGCAACTTGATAAGATCGGAGTCCGCAACAACGTCATTATGGCCGAAGAAAACACCATCCGCCCCGTCAAGGGCAAGAAGAACGTTCTTATCACGAGCGCTGTAAGTGCTGCACCCCCAATACTTGATTTAATTGCTAGAACTGCTTGTAAGAACAACTGCTAACATCCTAGCTTCCCTACGTCAACAACGTTCCTCATGTATGTCGCCTTGTATAGGAACACTATCACAGTCTCCCGATTTGCCGTACAAAACACTAACCAGCAGCTCGGTAACATTATCGGCTCGACCCTCTCCGCCGACTGCTTCTCGCGCTACTCCAAGCAGCGCGGTAACCCCACGCTCTACATTTGCGGCACCGACGAGTACGGCACTGCCACCGAGACCAAGGCACTCGAGGAAGGTGTCTCGCCGCGTGAGCTCTGCGACAAGTTCCACAAGCTGCACAAGCAGATCTACGACGACTTCCAGATTAAGTTTGACCACTTTGGCCGCACCAGCACCGACGCCCACACCGAGATCGTCCAGGAAATTTTCCTCCAGCTGTGGGAGAACAAGTTTCTGGAAGAGCGCACCACCACCCAGCCCTTTTGCGAGAACCACAACGCTTTCTTGGCCGACCGTTTTGTCGAGGGTACCTGCCCGCGCTGCAACTACGACGATGCCCGCGGCGACCAGTGCGACCAGTGCGGCAACCTGCTTGATCCCTTTGAGCTGATCAACCCGCGCTGCAAGGTGTGCAAGGACGTTAAGGTGCCGCCCGTGCCGCGCGACACCAAGCACATCTTCCTGGCGCTGGACAAGCTGCAGCCCAGAATCGAGGAGTGGTTCAACAAGGCGAGCACCGAGGGCAAGTGGTCGCCCAACTCGATTGCCATTACCAAGTCGTGGCTGGACAAGGGTCTTGAGGGCCGGTCGATTACGCGCGATCTCAAGTGGGGTGTGCCGGTGCCCCTGCCTGGCTACGAGGGCAAGGTGATCTATGTGTGGTTTGATGCATGCATTGGCTACCCATCGATCACCGCGTGCTACACACCCAAGTACTGGCGGGAGTGGTGGAAGACGGAGGATGTGAAGCTGTACCAGTTTATGGGCAAGGACAACACGCCCTTCCACGGTAGGTTTCAAAACCTTGAAGTATTCGCACAAGAATGATCACAACTGACAAAATAGCTGTTATTTTCCCGGCCACTGAGCTCGGCACCAACGATAAGTGGAATATGGTCCACAACATTTCCACAACGTGAGTTTAGAGTTTATGAGACCGTCACTTACGCAACAGACACTGACTAACACACACAGCGAGTACCTCAACTACGAAAACACAAAGTTCTCCAAGTCGCGGTCCATCGGCGTGTTTGGCGACCAGGCCAAGGACACGGGCATTCCCACCTCGGTCTTCCGTTACTACCTGCTGAGCTCGCGCCCCGAGACCAGCGACACCCAGTTTGAGTGGAGCTCGTTTGTGCTGGCCAACAACTCCATTCTGCTGGCCAACATTGGCAACTTTGTCAACCGCATTGTCAAGTTTGTCAATGCCAAGTTTGACGGCGTCGTGCCCGAGTACTCTGCCGACTACAAGTACGAAGTCAAGGAGGGCGATGAGGAGGCAAAACCGTTTGACTTTGCCGCCTGGGTCGGCGATGTGCAGAAGCTGCTCGACGAGTACATTTCCGAGATGGATGCCGTGCACCTGCGCAGCGGTCTCGAGAAGGCCACCGCCATCTCCAGTCTGGGCAACAACTTGCTCCAGGGCCGCCTCGACAACGCCAGCCTCGACAAGGAGCCCGAGCGCACCAAGACGGTCATCGGCTACGCCCTGTCGCTGTGCTCGCTGCTGGCATCCACGCTGTCGCCATTTGTGCCGTCGACGTCCGACTCGATCGTGGCCCAGCTGAACCTTGCGGATGGCCTCCCCCTGATCCCGGACACATTCAACCCTGCTTCCGTTGCGCCCAGCCACAAGATTGGCAAGGCTGCATACCTGTTCTCGCGCATCGACGACAAGAAGGTGGCCGAGTGGAAGGAAAAGTTTGGCGGTACTTCCGAGGCTAAGCTGGCTGAGATTGAGGCCAAGAAGAAGAAGCTGGCCGACAAGGAGAAGAAGAAGGCCAAGAAGGCCGCGGCCAAGGCTGCTGCCGAGGGTGCTGCCGAGGGTGCACCTGCTGCCACTGTTGCTACGGGCGAGACTAAGGAACTGCCCGTCCGTGAGAAGCCCGCTGAGAAGTGATATGTAGATGATTAGAAGTCTCTATGTCTGAGAATATCAAGTCAAAAATAAAAATAAAATAAGTACTAAAATAAATGTGAAGGCGTTCTGGGGATGGACCTGGGGGCAGCTGATGATGCAGCGGGACGCCTTGTTATTTTCTTCCCATTATATTCTGCTACTTCAAAAATAAATATACTTTCTTGTCTATTACGAGGTCCCCTTAATAAGTAACGCACTCACGTCGTCTAAAAAGACACTTCCTCTCTACTATAGATTTACTGTTTTATATCTTTCTATGCATCTAAGATATTACCGATTAATAAAAAAAATCGATAATTACTAAGCTACTAAATTGTCGAAGAGAGTCTCCGGGAGCTATAGCTATCAATCTATATCAAAGCTAAAGTCAGATCGCTAAGCTCTATATTTTTATCCAAATTCCATTGTATTCTTCCAGTGTCATATCATGGCATTCTGTTGATACAGGGGCGCGACTTTTAAGCCTTTTGCTGCTTGGAGCTTGGTTGCCTTAAGCACCAACCCCACCTTGAGTGGGCCATAACAAGGCTGTCACTCCTATTATTATCATCTATATTTAGACAACAACAACAAGTTCACTACTCTTTGTTACCTCTCAACCTCAACACATTCTTTCAAGAGTCACGATACCAGTCCACCCCGGGGTCCATCGCCATAAGTTATCATGGCAGAGCAATCTCTGTCCGATATAATTGAAGCCAACCCCATTGGGAAGGGCCTCGATGCTTTTCACGCTTCGTTTCGTTCGGTGTCGGAGGATCGAGGCATTCCCCCTACCGCAGAGGCGCTTAGCCAACTTGATGAAGAAGGTGAGAGAAATAAGTTCCCTACATCATGTCTCGGAGTGCTCTATCTAATAGCTATTTCAGATTTCCAGAGTCTGACGCTTGATCTCTTGGCTGCTCTCCGAAAGATCACCGCTGCCGGCCTTCTACGCTCAAAGACAAGTCATAACTTCCTCCGCAGTGACATTTTAAAGCTGAACTCTGCCGCCAGCGACGAGAGCTTTAATCCCGAGCGATTCAAGCCACTCTTGAGGACAGTTCTTCAAAATAAACCTGACGGTGAGGTTTGGGACCAAGTTTACAAGGCTGTTGCAGAGACCACGCCTCCACCCCGACCACTGAGGGCGAAGGAGCATGAAAACGAGCGGTTAAGGCTAGCTGAAGCGCGAGTGGCAGAAGCAGAAGCTCGGGCGGAGCAGGAGAGACGCGGAAAGGAGGAGGAAAGAGTACGGGCAGACTTGTTGCAACAGCGCCAAGCACCGAGTCGGTTCCTTGACTACATCAAAAACGTCGAACAGCACCTGTTTATGTCATTTTCTATCGAGCCTGACTCGAGCAAAACATCTACGTCCTCGGCAACTTCGGTTGAAGGAAAATACTACCCGCAGCACCTCCAACCCTGGGCGGATTTCGCCGTCACGCACAATGCAACATTCGACGCCTTTGCTGCGGCCTTTGGCGACGACGAATGCTTTCCAGCATTGACTTTTGTCGAGTCGATTGGCCAGGACCTCAGTCCCAATGTTGCAAGCGAGCCGGGCCTACGTCCATTTGTCCGCGCATCCATCGAGAAGCCGGCAGCGACACTTGTATCCAAATACCTGGGGATTACAAGCCACGATAAATTCAAGGCGGTCAAGTTCTTCGGCGACTCGTACGGAAGGACGCTGGTCGGCAAATCTACAGAGCAATCTATCGAAGAGCTGCCAGAACCGGCCCGCAAGCGGCGGTCGCCTTTCCAAGACATTGGTATCCCTGATCGCTGGCTGGCCGCTTATGTCCACGATGGTAAGCCGGGAAACGAGACAGAGGATATCCTTGTTGGCGAGATCAAACCCGCGCATGTATTGAACGGAGCAAAGCTACACAGGGTGCTATCTGCGCCACCAAGTGATGACTTTTTCTTGCGGGCAGCGCGGCAGGACGGCACATCAACCTCGGGAAAAGTGCCTGGTGAGGTATATGTGGCCAAGGCTCTCTGTCAAACTTTCCACTATATGATTACGTCAGGTCTTGAGTTTGGTTATGTGGCGTCAGGTGAAGGTCTGGTTTTTCTCCGTATCCTTAAAGAGGACCCCAACACGCTCTATTATTTTGGGTCTGTCTTCCCCGTCAGTCGGGATCAGGGCATGGCGATCTCACGAGATCCCCGTGCGACGGCAATGGCACACATGGCGACATTGTGTATGCTATCGACCGCATCTACACGCCGGTCGATGGGCTGGATCGACGCCAGCAAAGGTGTTTTGAGGCGGTGGCCCAAGTCAAAAACCACCGTGCCATCATTGGCAGAAACGTCTTTCCCTATGCTGCCACATGACAGAGGCAGTGGTGGCGGCGGTAGCGGCAATGGCGGTGGCAATTTTAACAGCAGTTCTGGTGGGAAGCCTGAGCCCAGCACTCGGGGCTCCTTGAAACGGCCACACTCGCATGGATTGGGATCGCCGACAACAAATACTGGTGGCCATACGGCAGCGGCAGATAGAGTAGAATCCGAACGGGCACTGTTTGCGAGACCGTTTGTAGTAGAGCCTCCCACTCTGCCGTATTGCACGCAGGCATGCCTCCGCGGTTTATGCCAAGGCCAAATGCTAGACAAAAAGTGTCCCAATGCAGAGCTCCATCAAGCTGCTGCGGGCAGCACGGCCGGCCACACGCTCACGGCTGGCGAAGTCCGTGCACGAGTTGTGGCACAGCTGGCGCACAATATGGACAAGGACTGCGAGAGCTTTTTATCTAGTGGACATTTGGGTCGGTACGGTGTTCTCTTCAAGATTACAGTGACCGGGTTTGGCTACACCTTGGTAGCCAAAGCGGTACAGGCGGTGCACCGCAGCGTTCTGCGGCACGAGGCCGAGATCTACACTGCTCTCGACTCTTTCCAGGGCCGTCTGGTTCCCGTCTGCCTCGGCCTGATCGATCTGGAGCGGCCACTCCCCCTGAGAAATTGCCAGTGGGTGTCACATATGCTGCTGATGTCCTATGCGGGCCCCGACATCTGCTCACACGACGTCCCGCCTACCGTGGATGTCGAGCTGGAGGCTGAAAAAACAAACAAGGAGCTTTGGGCAGCAGGACTCTCGAACTATGACATTCACAATGGGAATCTTGCGTGGAATAAAGAAGTGTTCCGCGTGATGCAGTTTGATTTTGACGAGGCATATATGCGGTTTGTGGCACCGCAGCGTTCTCCGTTGCAGGCAAAGAGAAGTCTGGACATAGTCCATCAGGACAACCAGCGGGGTCTGAATGACAAAGCAAAGCGAGCACGGACAGCGGCATGAGGCGTAATGCCTGCCCCAATAAGCTTGCCGATCTCGCCAACATCGACACCCGTCGTCCTTCTCCCGAACTCAGCCCCTGCTGCATCACCACGGCAAAAGGGCCATCTCCCGCAAGGACTACGCCGAAATTAACATTGCAACCGCCGCATCGACGATGTATTCCTTCACCGCAGCCTGCTAGGCACCGACAAGACGCTTACAGATCAATATATCTCGGAGATGATGCAGTGCCCATTGCACATGGTATCGGCCGAGCTGTCCACGAAGCCTCACCTGTCTAGTCTGAGCTGTATAGCATTTCTGATATTTGCCACGTATGGGGCGCGATTCTTTTGCTTGATGAGGCTGATGTCTTCTTGGAGAAGCAAAGTATGCATACGATCCAGCTCGATTCCGTTGTCAGCATGCTCCTTTGCCAGCTCGAATACTTCCAGGAGATCTTGTTCTTGTCCTTGACGACCAATTGGGCCGAGGTGCGCATTCTGTGAGGCTCACTAGCCAGAAGACATACGACAGTCCCGATGAGAATTCCAGGCTTTGGACAATTTCCAGTCCTGCATACACATTGCCGTCTGCTGCTGTAAAAAAGACCGTATTCAAAACTTTTGTTGACCGAGTTCGTAGAGTGGAAACCCAGGAGCCCATGTCTTTTACCGAGGAGGTATACAATGATCTTGCCTGCCACGATCTTCTTAATGAAGAACACGGTCTACACTGTCTACATGGCCCGCGCTTTGGCCGTCGACAAAGACGAGTCGCTTCTAATAAACTTTTGATGCATAGATGCTGCACAGTCCGGTTTCCATCCCAGCGCGCAATAGGACAGACGGCATGCGCCGCTCAAGACCTGCTATGGCCCTGCTACCCTATGCTACACGTAGCTTACAAGTTTGTGACATTTAGAAAGTTATATAATATATAAAAAGTACGCGGGCTAGTAAGCCTTGAACGAGAGACGACGGATGACAGTTTCTAGAGTGTAGGTCGTGCTGACATAATATCATGCGATAAGTGGGGTTATCCCGCCTCTAGCTTCGTCGTATCTTCCACCATCTTTTATCGTCAACCACTCGACGTCTACTGTCTATCACTGTAAAGCAACTACCACAGCCACCACACAACCGCCCAACATGGATATCCGCGTTCTCCAACCGTCGGATCTGCCGCTGATCCAGCATGCCAACCTCGAGAACCTGCCGGAAAACTACTTTCTCAAGTACTACCTCTACCATGCCATGACCTGGCCCCAGCTGTCCTATGTCGCCGTCGACGTCTCGCGGCCGCAAAAGACGCCCTACGACCACCCGAAAATCGTCGGCTACGTGCTCGCCAAGATGGAGGAGGAGCCCGCCGACGGCGTGCAGCACGGCCACATCACATCGCTGTCCGTCATGCGCACACACCGCCGCCTCGGTATTGCCGAGAAGCTGATGCGCCAGGCGCAGCTGGCCATGGTCGAGAACTTTGGCGCCCACTACGTTAGTCTCCATGTGCGCGTGTCCAACCAGGCGGCCATCCACCTGTACTGCCAGACGCTGGGATTCCGCAACGAGAAGACGGAGAGCAAGTACTATGCGGACGGCGAGGATGCGTTCTCGATGCGGCTGGAGCTGAGCGATCTGCGGCAGCAGGTCGAGGGCGAGCGCAAGGAGGTCAAGGATTCCAAGGACGCCAAGGACTCGAAGAAGGATGCAGACGACGATGCCGAGGACAAGGACGAGGGCGAGCCGGTGGGCGAGGCTGGCTCGGCAGCGTCTGTTGCGGCGGCGGCAGCGGCCGACAAGGATAAGAAGGTCAAGGTCAAGGTCGGGCGTGCGCTGGGCGTCGGCGAACTGGTTGAGCGCGTCGAGTCCAAGGCATAGATGAAGCAGCACACGAAGAGCAAAAGAGATTTATTCTTTATTCATTTTTTCAAAACAGTTTCTACAAAACGCAAAAGGCTGCAGGATAAGGTGTATGACGATGTATATTAAACGTTACAGGAAAAGGAAATCGGAAAAGGACATTAAAATGAATAGAGCACATGACCTTTATGAATGCTTATTGCCAACATTGCTTCGATTATTGCAAATCTATGTAGTCCTGACTCCTGCTACTAGCTGGTTTATTATACACTACTGGTGGCCGCCCAGCTCTTGCGCGTAGAGCCCGTCTGCCTCCATCCTCAACATGGCTACATGTTGCGCCAGTGCCGCCACTTCGTCGGCCAGCTGTTCAGTCTCGCGGCGCTGCATCTTTGTCTTTTCGTCTTCTTCGGGTTCTTTGCCTTCTCTGCCGTCCTTGCTACTGTCACCAGCCTGGCCAGCCCGGCCTGCCTGCCGCTGCATACTCTCGAGCCGCTCGGTCATCTCCGCCAGCTCGGCCTGCTTCTCGGCCATGACCTGCTCGGCAACTTCGGCCTCTTGGTACTTTGCGCGCGACGCCGACATTGGTGACGGAGAGGAAGGTGAAGCAGGCTGCTGCTGCTGCTGCTGCTGCTGTGCCCTTCTTGTACCAAACAGACCAGAGCTGCCACCAAAGCCTTGTCCACGAGATAGCATACCGCCGAGACCGCTGAGGATAGGAGCGACAGCACCGCCCCGACCACTGAAGCGACTTGCCAGCAGATCACCGACATTTTGCTGGATTGAGCGGGCTGTCGAGCCAGGGGCACCAGGGACACCAGGGACACCAGGGACACCAGGGACACCAGCAGGGACTCCGCGTGTACCACAGCCACTACTGTACTCTGGCACTTGTCCTTGCTCATCACCATGCCCAAAGCCAAAGCCCATTCCCTGGCCAGGGCCAAATCCAAACCCTCTACCTTGGCCAAAGCCTCCTCGGCCTCGGCCTTGACCGTACCCAAAACCGCGTTGGCCAAAACCGCGCTGCCCACTAAACCGTGCAGCATGCATTTCGGCTTGTCTCTGTGCACGCCGGGTAGCTGCTGCTGCCGTTGCGGCTGCATTGGCTGTAGTCACAGCGGCGATCGTTGCCGCATTTGTGGCGGCTTGCGCAGCCTGCTCCATGGCGGATGCGGTTCTGAACAGGCCGCCGGCACCGCCTGTGCGGACGGGAATCTGTCTGCTGGCGTCTGGCTGGGGTTGCGGCCCGGTTTCAGCCGTTTCTACTGTCTTGCCCTTCTTTCCCTGCTTCTTGAGCTTCTTCTTTTCCTGTCTTTCTTGCTTCCGCACCTGTCTGGCCTGCTTGCGCAGCTGTCTCTGCTGCTTGCGCTGCTGACGGCGTTGACGGTGTGCCTCTCTCTTTTCCCGCTTGGCCTGTCTCTTGAGCTCGCGGCGGTTGCGCTTCTGCTGGCGCAGCATCTGTTTCTGACGCCGCTTGAGATCCTTCCACTGGCGCATGAGGTCCTTGACCTCAGCACGGGCTTCTGGTGTGATGATGCCTTGGGGTGCTGCTGTCTGATGGTCACTCAGAATATCCTGCTTAGCGGCGCGCACGCCTTCTCTTGTGGCAGGCTGATCGGGGTGGTTCAGCCATTCTTGCAGGTAGTTACGCGCTACGGGAATCTGGCTGTCGTCGAGTCTGTTGTAGGGCGGCAACGAGCCAACCGAAGCAGCAGAGTCTGTCGAAGACGACGATGACGACGAGGAAGAAGACGATTTGGATGATTTTGACGAAGCCGACGACTTTGACGAAATGGACGACTGCGATGCCACCGAGTGCGAGCGGTTGCTGGAGGGTACGGGCGCATATCCACGGCCGCGGTCGCTTGTAGGCATCGGCGAGTACGGCGTGTATGGAGGAACTGGCACTGATGAAGGAGAAGGCACCGAACGTGCGGTAGCAGCAGAAGCAGATACAGCTGCTGCAACAGCCGGTGCTGCTGCAAGGATCGTGCGGTTGCCGTAGCTGATGCCGCGCTCGTCAAACGTGATACCGCCAATGCGCAGGCCTGTCCGGTCGGCAATAAACTGGCCATTGCCAATGACAATGCGGTCGTCGTCAATGGCAATGCCGCCGAGGCGGATGCCCGTCGTGGTGCGGCGAGGGCCTCTAAAGGTATTCTGCGTATCTTGCGAATTTGGCGTATCTTGTGTATCTTGTGTGTCTTGCTTGTCTTGCGTATCTGCCGCATTTGCCGTGTTTGCCGTATTTTGCGTAGACTGAGTGTTTTGAGCAAAGTTGCCAACAGAGTCAGCAACTGCTGCTGTGGCGGCATTGCCCGTGTAGGCCGCCTCATTGATGGCACTACTAAGAGCATCGCGCAGGCGAATGACGACACCGCGTGGGCCAAAGAAGCCGTCGTTCCACTGCCGCAGAGCTGCCGCGACTTGGAGCTGTAGCTGGCGTGGCAGAGTGGGCGGCGGCTGGCTGGCGCCGGACTCCTCCTCGTCGACTAGGCTGATGAGCGGTGGCGATTGCGATCTCGATCTCGAACCCGACTTTTCGTCAATCTCAAACGACCAGTAGGCACTTGCACTGTAGCTCTGGCTCTGGGATATGGACTGGGCAGCCTTTTCGGCGTCACGAAGCTCGTTGTAGCTGTTGGACAAGGACGAGATCTTTGCATCTCCTGTTTCTTGTGCTGTCGACGAGCGAGCACCTGGTGGCAGAAGATAATTGATAAACGTCTGCCAGTCATCGGCATAGACGTCGCGGTTGTTGAGGAGGTGGGCCGGGTACGGGAAGTCGGCGGGCGACGTCGATGGGCCGATATTGACTGGCAAGTCGTAGGCAATCAGAGGCTCGTCTTGCGAAGCATCATCTCCATCCAGAGAATCTAGAAAAGTGGCTGCTGGCGGCGCAGGACGAGCAGCAAAGTAGGCGGCGGCCGAGGCAGCAGCTGAAGCGATCTCGGGGCCGAGGCCAAATGTGTTGGCCGCGTCTGGGCTTGAGAGAGGCGGAATGGGAGTCTGATTCTGCTGCGACTGTGTAGGGTGTGCATTTGACAGAGGAGGCGAAGGTGGAGGAGTGTAGACGATGATCAGGTCGTCGTCGTCTAGGGTGGTGGAGGTGACGGGCGACTCGGCACGGTGCGACGAGCTGCCGGCCTGGGAGTAGATGTCCGTCTCCGAGTAGGGCGGCGGTGCCTCTCCAGGGAAGGTCATTGTGAGATTTGGGGTATAGTTGAAGTAGGAAAAATAGAAAAGTAGCAGAGAAGTAGAGTATTGATTGAGAATGAAGCTATTCAGATGTGACGATGATGTGATGATCTGGTTGATGATCAGATGATATATAAACAGAAGCTCACAGATATTCCACACATATGATCCAGACGGGATTTTGAAATAATTACCAAATTATCAGCAGAATATAAATATCAAGACCAAAGTTGAGGGATATCATTTACAACTCGAATCCAGACGAGCAGAGGAGAAGAGGGGATGCTGATTGCCCTATATAAGATACATTGCTACTTGCTATCTTACATGCCACTTGCTACTTACAGCAGTACTTAGTCCACAGTGGATCATCCAAAGCTTAACTACAGCTTATTTCCAACCGTCGGACGAACTTCTGTCCTCGCCTGTTCAATTTAGTAGATTACACTAGATTATACTACTAGACCAACTAAACACACTGTCATCCCAACATCCCCTCATGCCATTGCACCTTTCCGGCTGCCTGGGGCGCAACGTGACGTGGCCCACTGTCGCGCCGACTCGTACGGGCGGTCCTTCCTTGCGAGTTCTGGTCGCCTAGAAAGAAAGAGCACGCAGTTCAACAGGGCGAACAAACAGGCAGTGACATACCAGCCAATAACTGTCTACTCTACTTCTTGTCAGCATCGATGACATAATCAGTCTCACCTCCCTCCTTTGCGAGTCAACAGGCACCAGAATTAAAGCATCTCTTCTCCAGCCTCATCACATGTGATATCCCGTACGATGCAACAGCAGGGCTGCCTCTTGAATGTGATATCAACTGGATGGTCTTATCAGTGTGTACGTGTTGTTCGTCATATCGTCTCCACGTCATGTCGCCATCATAGACACCATAGAGACCAAAGACATAAATCGTATAGACATAGATATCACCATTCTCTCTCTTATTTGACCTTGATTATTCTTTATTCATTTGATCTACCATACTACAGTCTGTAGAGATCCAGATCGTCGCTCTTGTAATGGTCCGCAATCACACTCTCCAGGTAGTCCTTGCTGTGCGGTCCCAGGTTCGTCACGTAGACATCAATCAGCTTCGCCGGCACATACTCGGTCACGGCCGACTCCACTTCAATCTCGTTGCCGCCCGCGGCATCCGTCACCAGGCTGCCGTCGCTGAACAGCGCCGGTGCCGGCTCGCCCCATTCCACAAAGGCCTCGGGGTGGCTCGCAAAGGCAGCCTCGGGTGACAACCGGTAGACGCCGCCGAGGGCCAGCACCAGCGTGCCCGTCTGCTTGGCCGCGCGCGCCAGCCGCACGGCGCCCACATTGGCCAGGATGCCGCCGTCGTTGGCAATCGCGCGCGCGTCCAGCACGACGCGGCTCACGCGCGACATGTAGGGCGCCGTGGCGCCGCCGCTGATCTGGATCACCGTGCACTTGGCTGACGCCAGCTTCTTCAGCAGTGAGGCAAACTTGTTGCCCGGATTGGGCTTTCCGGCCGTGACGAGCAGCAGCGTGTACTTGCGCCGTGCTGCCTTGATCAAGAACTTTTCCACTGTGCGCGACGGCTCGTAGACCATGACGTAGTCGCCCGGGCGCACCTGGGCCTCGGCAAAACCGGCAATCTGGTCGTCAGCCTGGCCGATCTCGTCCTTGATCTCTTCGATGCCGTCCAGGATCTCGTCGCGCAGAGCCGATGTCGCCGCTGATGATGCGGTGCCGGCATTGAGTGATGCAAAGGTCGGGAATGTTGGGTTATGAGTCTGCACCGGTGTGGACGCGCCCGACCAAGAGCCGGCCGACGAGACTTCGTTGCTGCTGGCGGCCACGCTGAGGCTGAGAGCAGGTTCGGCCGCCGACAGCAGGCCGAACATGGACTGGTACGGGCCGCTGGCCATGGCCGATGGTTGGCGCATGAGCCGGCCGCCGCCGGCCGTGCTTGGTGTGGATGATGTGCTGTTGGCTGTGAAGGACGAGGTAAATGAGGTTGTGGGTGTCATGATGCTGGGTGTCTGGCGCAGGTCCGGCACGCTGCCGGCCATGCTGTCGAGTCCCTCACGGTCCTCCTCGGCTTCGTCGCGGATCAGGCCCAGCACGCGGCGCACAATGTTGCCAATCACCAGCTCCTGCGGCTGTGCGTCAACGAGCTTGCGGCCCGTCTGGTGTACGCGGTCCAGCAGCTGGTCGACATCGGCCCATTTTGATTTTGTGGCAACAACTTGTGCGAGAACGTGAGCAGTAGCAAGCGCGCAGGGTTCGGGGCCGCGAATCTGGCGGCGCTTGAGCAGGCTCACGGCCGACTCGATGGTCGCGTCGAGGTGCCGCTTCGAGGGGGGGTTGACCAGCGTGTCCAAGGACGGCGCATAGGTTTGGGCGGGCATTTTGAGGTTGTTCGCAGTCGGTCGTGTGTCTGGATTCTCGTGTTTGGTGTTTATATCTGTGAATAGGTGAATACCGACAGCAGTTGAATCGTGATTTCGACGAATTGATCTTCGGCGTTGACTCAACTTTACTTGGCGGGGCTCACTTTTTTCGAGAGCATATTACTTAAAGCGGCGATTAGTCATCTATCATATCTTATCGATAAGCGATTTTACGATGACGGCGATAAGGATAAGCCCCTCACTTGCATCTTTGGCATGCAAGTTCACCGACTTATTTTATTTATTTTTGATATATTTCTATGTTTGATTCTGTTTCTAGTTCTCGTAATTCTCCAATGTATCACTATTAGCTTTTAAGTTGTAGTCAATGCAATTTTTATCTCTAGAGTTTACTCTCCTTGCTCCTCTCGGCCACCTAAACAGATCACATCACTTGTTAGGCCGCGTATGATAGCTCTGCTTTTTGTTTGCGTTCTCCGCGTTTCGTTTGATTATCCTTCTCTTTGTACTTGCACTGCATAATTATGTACAACAGTACAGGGACAGCCAGGATAACTAATCAGCCTGTGCAATGCTGCAAGACGCGAGCGCGTAGAGTGGCTGCAGTAGCGCCGAGGGGTGAAGATAAAAGAATTAAGACACAAACGGAAAGAGCTGTGGTCCAGTGTATTTGGGGAAGGAAGTACTGATATATGACTATACAGACTATAAGCTAGAGTACCTGGCTATGACTGTTAAACCCCCTCTAGCTGCCGGTCATATTATTCTCCGCCTTTTTACTTTGTTTGCTCTCTCCTCCCTCTCGTTCCTTCCTGTTTCTCTTCTTTCCTTTTCTTTCCCCTCTCCAGAATTGGTGGAACAGCCTCGATCACTTCGAATCTCTTCTTCGACCTCCTTAACCTCGACTTCCTCGACCTCCTCGGCCATCCCAACCACAATGGCTGACTTCCTCGAGCCCGTCGAGTATCTACTCACGCCCTGGCTCATGCTCGCCAGCTCGTCCTACTACATCCCCGTCACCATCAACCAGTTCGCCCGCAAGCGCGAGTGGTCCTCCATCTTCCGCTGGAGCCGCTTCCAGCCCGCCTGGTTCGCCAACTTTTGGGCTTGGGCTGGCGCGCGCATCCGCGAGAACGTCGGCAAGAACGTGCTGATCCCCCTGCTGCAGGGCCGCATCAAGCATGGCAAGCTGCTGGAAGAAGAAAAGGAGCGCAGGCGGCTGCCGGCGATCAACGGCGTCGTCGTCGAAGTCGGGCCCGGCAACGGCATGTGGGTGCAAGCCCTGTCCGAGTTTGTTAGCAAGTCCAGCAGTAAGAGGTCGTCCTCTTCTTCACACAGATCGTCGTCGTCCAAAAAGGTCACAAAGATCTACGGAGTTGAGCCCAACGTGTCGGCACACGTGCCTCTGCGGCGCAGCATCTACGAGGCCGGTCTGGACGGCATCTACGAGATTGTGCCCACGGGCGTCGAGGACCTGGCGCTGAGCGGCGTGCCCAAGGGCAGTGTCGACTGCATTGTGAGCGTGCTGTGCCTGTGCGGCATCCCCAACCCGGCCTTCAACATCAAGGAGCTATACTCGTACCTCAAGCCCGGCGGCCGCATGTACGTCTACGAGCACGTCGTTGTGTCGCGCCACTGGAGCATCAAGCTGTACCAGGCGTTTGTCAACCTGTTCTGGCCGACGTTTCTGAACGGCTGCGAGCTGCAGCGGGACACTCTGCGGTACCTGCGCGAGGCCGGCCCGTGGACAAACATTGATGTGATGCAGCCTGTCACCGAGCCGTGGTACCAGGTCGTCCCGCACATTATCGGTGTTCTGACAAAGTAGTAGAGGTGCAGGAGTACGATGGATGACGATGAGTGACACCGTGACGACGGGTGATGATACAATGATTTTATGATGGCGAGTCTCTTGTTTGCTGTTGTCTTTGTTTACTTTTTTTGGGATTCGACTTTCCGGGTGCTGCTTTGAATATTTTGGTTATCTGTTTGCCGCTTACTACTTTTTGGTTACTACTTTTTGGCTACTATATCTTGCTTCTGCTTCTTGGTCACTTTTATCAGATTGCTGTTCCACCCTCACTTCACATCTGTCCCGCGACGTCATGTTTGAAAAGGCAAAAACGCCAAGTATGCTGTGCTATAATGCTATGCTAACAATGCTAACAATGGTGACAACGGTGACAATTCTCTCCTTCTCGTCGGCAACTACGACTCATCCATGTCGTCCGGCACATAACGGCCCTCAGGATTGTCCCAGTCCGCCATCAGCTGCACGCCCGTCGAGAACTGCCGATCCGTCTCCTCCGCCGCCCGCTTGTCCTTTTCCTTGGGGTACTGCTGGTCCTTACTCTTGGGCACCCTAACCTGTTCCTGCATCACCCGCTCCGAGGCCGTCTTCTCCTCGTCGAGCTTGCGTTCCGCCTCTTGGCTGATAGCCAGGTCCACCATGCTCTTACCGAGGGGGCTGCTTTGGATGGCAGGGTGGTTTCCTTGCACTGGTTCTGGTTCTTGCACTTCTTCTTGCGCTTTCTCCTCTTCCGCGCCCTCTTTAGGCTGTGCTTTTTCCTGATCTTGTAAGCTCGCGCGGATGGCTTCTTCGACTTGGGCATTCTTATAGGCACCCCCGTCGTCAAAATCGTCACTGCTGTCCTCGCTTCTGAAGTCGTCGGGCTCGTCTTCCTTAGGAATCGGCTCTAGAGACGGTCCAGCTGTAGCCGCAGTCGTAGTTGTAGTTGTAGCCGTGGCCGTGGCCGTAGCCGTGGCCGTGGTCGTGGCTGCCAAGGCAGCAGCTGCTGCCATGTCAGCCTTTGTCGCCCTCGATCCTTGCCGGCTCAGAAGCGGCATGTCCTCCATGTCGTGGTCTGAGAGTGCCGCATCGTCGCCAGCGTATGCCTTGTCACTAGCTATACTCGATGCCTGCGACCCCGACCATCCGCCCGAGCCTTCCAGCCCATTCGCTGCCATCGAGTCCACGCTGGACGACTGTTGGTTTCGGCGCTTGATTGGCGACATCTCTTCACTATAGTCGTCTACTGGCGTGCCCTGCTGTGCGCGCTTCTTGTTCTGTGCCGCGGCTGCCTGCTCCAGCGTCTCCTTGCGCTCCGCCTCCCGCTCCGTCTTAAAGTGCCGATTGTCGTGCTTAACAAATGTCTTGAGGGCGTCTGACAGCGGATCAGGCTCAGCCGTCCACGCTTCGTCGGTACTGTACGCAAGCACAATCTGCATTTGGAGTGACTGTGCGTCCGCAAGCGCGGCCTCAACTGTCGACTTTTGCACAAATGTCGACTCGTCGCGGTGCATGATCTTCCACCATTGGTCGCGGTACACAGGAGTCTTTTTCTCTGTGTCATCTTCCGCCACAGTCTGCTTGTTCACCTCGGCCTCGGTCTGCTCGGTCTTCTCGGTCTCCTCGGTCTCCTTGGTCTCCTTGGTCTCCTCGGTTTTCTCAGTCTCTTTGACCTTTTTGTCTGCAGCCTCGTCGGCGTCAACGTCAATGGGATTGGGATTGGGATCATCATTGTTCTCGAGATCAATAACCTCCACCTCGGGAACCAGCTCGCGCCGACAGATGTAGAACCGCTTTGCGCTGACCACTACGCCGCGCAGCTTGTACTCGTACTTGAGCGGCGTGTCTTTGGTCGGCTCTGTGCGCTTCTTCCTTAGAGTCGTGAGCAGCCGCCAGATGGAGTCGCGCTGCGCCTGTCTCTTGGCCACAATCTCGCGGTATGCTGTGAGCTGCTTCTTGGCCACGGCAAGCTCAGCCCGCAGTAGTGCAAACACGCTCTTCTCGGCATCTGTTTCCGGCTGCACAGCATCGACGTCGGCCGAGTTGAAGTCGACTCCTCGGGCGTTGGACCGCTCCCACAAAAGTTTGGTCTTGTATTGCCAGAGGTGCGTCATGGTCCGCGAAATCCTCTTGCGGTACAGCGCAACAGCATCAAATTCGACTTTTCGGCTGGCATCCTGCTCGGGTGCACTGCTGCTGGGGTTGGATTTATTGCCCGATGGGTCGATTTGCGCAATCAATTTGTGAAGTCTGTCCAGCTCCGCCATGATTCGCCGCATTTTGTCCTGGATCTCCAGTGACCAGTCCTGATTCTCCTCTGCGTATCTGTCCAGGTACAGCGTCTCGGGAATCTCGATTGGTGGTGGCTGCACATAGGCACCGGTCTTGAGGGGCTCTCTGAGTCCGGCCGCTTCACTAGACAGACCCTCCAGGCTATAGGCGGCGGTGTGGAAGCTTCCAGTCGCATTGCTTCTATTATCGCGGGGGTTCAGGCGGAAGAGTTGCACCGGTGCCATGCGTGAGATAAACGCTGTCTTATACTCTGCCACTTCTTGCAGGGGCTCCGGTCCTACATCTGCACCTAACCACGACCAGTAGGCATTGTCGAGCAAGTTGTACAGAGACGTGCACGGCAATGAATCGCCATCGACGTTGCTCTCGCTGCTAAGGTCGAGCAGCATAAACTTGTCTGTTATTGTTTCTTGCACCTTGCCAGCCGCATATCGTACCATAGTGACTGTGGTGAACAAGCTGTTGTTGAAGTCGGCGAGACCAAAGTAGGAGAGCGCTTTGCTGAACTGGCGTGTCTTATCACTGTCCGGCTCCACGTTGATGAGATGAGTATTTTCCAGGAACTCCACGTAGGCATACGATCTCTCCGTGCCGTCAAGGAAGGCCATGAGACGCTGTACCTCTTCGATGAACTCGCGCGACACATTCGTCCCGAGTGGGAGTGTGCGGAGAGTGAGACTGTCATCTGGGTCGCGGTCGACACTGGGCGGTGCAATGTAGACCTCTTCGCTCTCTTCGTCCAGAGTTGTGACACCAAACTCCTCAGGACCGCGCTTCAGGGCACCAATCGGTCTGATCGGCTGGCCCTTCCACCAATCCGGGTTGTTACCGTACGTGTGTGCCTCAACGCCGCCAAAGTTTAGCAGAGCATTGCGCGCAGCCGCGATCGAGTGCAGTGCCGTCAGAGTGGCGTTTAGATAGTTCGAGTCGGTGCTGCCCAAGAACGCGGGTGTCTGCGGCGCCCGTGTGCGGGCCGAAGGCTTTGCATACTTTGAGCTTGGCTCGATTCTAGTCAGGGCCCAGTCGTTGGCATTGTATGCTGGCCTGTTGGCCGGACCAAAGTACGGTGTAGCAGAGTCCTGCTCGGTCGGCTTGGGGGCTATGTCAGGACGCGACGGTCCTATTGACGCTGACGGGTAGATGGCAGCACCAACTCCAGCAGGCTGGCTGGCCTCGGCTGGCCCTATCATTGGCCCCATACCTGAAATACCTATGATACCGGTCTCTTGCGGTGTGTGGATGCCGGACATAGCGGCCGACTCGGCAAGGGCACGCTCGAGCTCTTCATCTTCCTGCGCCACGGTTTTTGGGATGCCGTATTGGGCGTGCTGGGTCTCGTTAATCCAGCCACCGATATTGCGAGGAGGTACCGGTGATGTAGCGCGCGATGGCGGATGTGATGGCGGTGCAGAGTCGAGGTAGGGGAAGTCGCCGTCATAGGATGTGTTCCTAATGTGGTTGGGGTTGACGCCTTGGATGATGTTGCTCTCGTCGACAGAATTGATGGTAAATGAGGGGACATCGGGGTCATCGGTATGGTCACGGTCACCGAAGAAAGGAGACTCGGACCAGGCATAAGTTTGGCGAAACTAGGGGGGTCAGTCAGAGGATGTAGGCAGATACTCAAAGGGCCGGGAGAGGCCTACCTTGCTCCCACTATCATAATAAGCAACAATAACAGCTTCAACATTATTATTATTGGCCTTGAGAGCCGAGATGACGAGCTGCCGGTCTGCAAGCAGGTCGAGACCGGCGAACTCGCACACCTGCCGGATGGCTTCGTCTGAGGGGTCGTTCATGGTGTTGTTGGGGAATGTGTGTGAAGCAAGCAGACGAGCTGCTGCTGGTGTGCGGTGGAAGTGGAGTGTATAAGATGTGTATGTCGTATTGGTATTGTAAGCTTTTGCATGTGCTACCCAGACGGACGTCGTCGTCGAGATGTCGTCGAATCGAGATGCGAGCTGGCCGGAGCTATGTGGTCAGCGATGTGCAAGCAGCCAAGGCAGATGCAATCTGGATCTAGATAAGATTTGCTATGCCACGACGACTCAACTCACATTCAAGCTTGCGAGCAGATCGCCGACTGCTGGTGGCTCTGTACGCTGACGCTGACGCTGACGCTGACCTTGCTGGCGTCGATTTCCAGGCAGCTACTTAAAGCTTCCCGTGGCAGCTCGGTGGGGGTTTGTGGGTGGCGAATGCGGTATAATAGTGTCGCTAGAGAATTGTAAAAATGCGCGGAAAAGCTGTAGAGGCGAGTAAATACGAGTACTGGCGAATATGCTAATGTTGTTGTAGCAGTGGAAGTGTGTCCGGGCAAACAGCAACAAGCGCACCAAACGTCGATGCGGGCGGGCGTGAGACTGAGCGACGGACAGGGAAGGTGGTGACGTTTCTGTGCGGGAAGGAGCAGTGAGCGACAGTGAATGAGCGGAGTTATGTAATCGTCAAATCAGAGCCTGCACATGTAGTAGGTGGGGCGAAGCGCAAAGAGGGGGACAGCGTCTGCTTTGTTAACCTCTAGTGTAGTGTAAGTAGATATTTTGTATACTTTATTTACTATAAGCACTGTGTGCATGTCATCACAACTTGTGCTAGACGTCACAACTCCCGACGGTCAACGTCGGCTGTGAATATAAGACTTCATTATTCTGAATTATTTCTTACCAATTAAGAAACTTTTAATACATCAGCGTTCATTAAATGTGTATAGCAATTTTTTCCAATATAATGGATTGCGACACATATTTTGCGTTATTACAATGCGAGGACATCTGATTTTAATGAAAGAAAAATAAATGCAGAAATAATGAAATGTAATACAAGTGAAAAGACAAGAGACAAATCAGATCAATACAAATTAATTAATTCTGATAAATGATACTTAGAATGCACAATGTAATATACATAACGGATAAATATAAATACAAAATGCGGCAACCCAAACTCCAGGAAAATAAAATAAACATAAACCTGTCAAATTAAATCTCACCAGCCTCGATCATGCGTGTGAACCGGCACACGCTGGCATCAGGTTCGGAAAACGTATAGTCCTTGCCTCGTACGACACGATCAATCTCGGCCCGCAGCACTGGGTACACATCGCGCCACGCATTGCGGCCCATCCAGCAGTCGAGATGGCCGTAGCCGGGGATCACGCGCCGGCCGTACTGCACACCCTCGGGGTGTTCGGCAGTCGGAGCCGCCTGTGGACCGCCAAACGTGTCACACAGAATCTCATACGTCTTTTCCGTCGCGAGTGTCGACAGCACGGCATTGTCGGCGCCCACAAACTGGAAGATGGGCAGCCCGCGCAGTCGCTGCACGTTCTCGGGCGTCACGAGCACTTCATAGAGCGGCGCATTGGCCATGACGTGGCCCTGGCTACCCTGCTTCATGAGCAGGTGCAGCAAAGTCATGTTGACGCCGCCAAAGAACCGGTCAATCTGCCGGTGCGTGGCCTCGTTTAGGTTGGCATGATTCCAGCAGCGGCCAAACACAAGAGACGTGCGGTGGCAGGCCGCGTTGCTGCAGAGCTCGTGGCGCGCGTCGGGAAGCAGGCGCAGAGCCTGGTTGAGGGCGCGCTGGAGCAGCGTGTCGTCTGGGCTGGTGCTGCAGCTCATCCACGTGCCGCAGAGTTTCTTGTAGACCCAGTCGGGCCGGATGGGGCCGTAGCCGGCTGTGGCCTTGATCATGTTGAACGTGTTCCAGATGGGGTTCATAAAGACCTGCGAGCAGCTGAGACCGAGCAGCCAGTCGGACGGGATGGTGCCGTCCAGCAGACCGGTCGAGAGGGCGACCGAGCCCATGCAGTGAGCCACCGTGTAGATCTTTTTGGGTTCAATGCCGGTCGGTGCCGGGCCATTGCCGCCGCCGTAGAGCTCGCGGATGCGCTCCAGCGCTGCTCTCAGGTCGAGGCGGGCATCAAACGTTGTCCAGTTGTTCTCGCACGCCATGACCTGGCCGATGCGGTGCACGGACACAAACACGCGGTAGCCGGCACGAGTAAAGTAGTTGACGGTGTTGAATGGGATGGTGGGCAGAGCATAGATCTGGTGGTCGACGGACGCGCCGGGGACAAAGAAAATGCTGGGAATGTCGTCTTGTCCGTTCTTGTTCTTGACAACGTACTGCGGCTCGGGCTCCCACATGTGCAGGCGCGAGTAGACGCCGTCGCGCGCGCGCACGTCTGTCCATACCTTTGTCGGCATCGTGCTGTTGACATAGCCCGTTGTCGATGGCTCCGGGTACTGCAGCGGCGCGAGCGGTGCCAGGAACAGGCCGAGTGACTTGCGCGTAAAGTAGGTCATGAAACTGGCTGCACTCACCACCTTTCTCAAGAAGGAGCTGCCGGTGGGCGCCATGGTCATGATCTGCGACATAAAGTCACTGGCCCGGATCTGCATGATGCCCTTGGCCACCAGTTTCTTGTCGTATCTACCAGACGTGATGCTGACGTACAAGGTGCTGGTGGCCTTCCACAGCTGGAATGGCGCCAGGGCGACGGACGAGTCGACCACCTTGCGGCCGTTGAAATGCAGAGTCTGGCCGTCGGTACCGCGCATGTCGAAATCATATGTCATGTTGCGCGTACCAGGTGCCTGGTGGTCCATGACAAACAGGCCAAAGGCGCCGCGCTGGACCATGAACGGCGACCCGGGCAGCGTTGGGCACACAAAGGTGCCGGTGAGCATGCCGCGGTGGCCGGGGTCGTTGACCAGATCAGCCGTGTCAAAGGCCTGGGCACTCAGGAAGAAGCGAGCGCTCTCGCACAGGCCCTCGGCGCGGCGATAGGCCCGCTCGTACGATGCACGCGCGTGGTGGTCATTGCGCTGCAAGGCCGTGTACGACGCACCATCGGGATCGTCTTCGTGGTGGAGGAAGCCCGACATGACTTCGGTAAAGCCAAAGCCAGCCGATCGAAGGTGCAGAGCGCGGTCAATCAGCTGCGATGCTGTGCTGATATTGGATTCTTCGTCGCTGCTAGTCTCATCTTCCGTCTCGACAAGAGGATGCGCAGGCTTGCCAAAGAGGTTGAGGAGACCATTGCTATCCGTGTTCACGACAAGGCCGCGCGATTGGATGTACTTGTCGACGGACCGTTCGGCTAGTGCGGCGATGGTCGCGAGCGGATTCACACCGAGAGATGTAGGGATGGCAGAGGCATCCATGACGACAAGGCCTGGATAGACGTCGCTGCCGCTGCCCGTAAATAGGCGACCCGCGTGATCGGATGCGCCTGTCTTGCCCGTGTTGTCGCGCGCCATGGCCGCACCACCAATGGGGTGCACGGTCACCTGCTGCTCCATGAGAGCGAAAAAGGGATTGCCGACAAGAGTGCCGCCGACTGCTTCTGTGGCCTTGGCGAGCAGCGCGTTGATGTTCTTGGCATGGCCGCTGCGCGCAACTCCCAGGAACTCGAGCACGGGCTTGTCGTCGACAAGAGACAGCACAGCCTGGCTGCTGTCGTGAGACATGACGAGGTAGACCTGCGTCTTCTCGACCGAGCCATGTCTAAAGTACGGGCCGAACAGATGGCTGCCCATGGACGACAGCGCAGCTTTTGATTTCTGGACAATGCCGTCATTCTGCGGCGGCGAGAACGAGCCGGGCATGAGCTCGAGCATGCTATGCAGGAAGCCAGCGAGGGCCTGCGGGATGGCACCCTCTTCAATGACGAACCCGTCTTGTCGGTTGGCATGCCCGCTGCGGTTGTCGATGATGCCGGTAATGGTGGGCCCGATCGGGTGGTATGGCGACGGATGAGGGTTGCCGACGGCATTGGTCTGGTGCTCTGTGTTGTACCCAAACGCAAGAATGTCGCCGTTGCCGCTCATGTTCTGGCCGACACAGTCGCTCATGGGCAGTCCGGACTGCTTGCTTCTCAACAAAATCTCTGTGGTACCAATGGCACCAGCACCGAGAAAGACGGCGTCTCTGGCGTGCACCCACATGAGGTTATCGTGCTCGTCGCCAAAGTGCTGGCGGCCGCGGCCGTGCCATGCAAAGTAGACGCGGTAGCCGCCGTCTTTTGCCTGTTCGACGTGGCGCACTTCGCACTCGCAGAACAGCTCGGCGCCCCAGTTCCAGGCGTCGGCGAGGTAGGTCACGAGCGTTGTGGTCTTGGAGCCATCGTTGACGCCAGTGGCATCCTGGCCCGTGAGTGTTGACGGCTGCATCTCGACACCACACGAGTTGGGCCCATTGCGGAAGCGCGTCGTCTGGGGAGGACGGTAGAACTTGTGGCCGAGGTTGATATGTTCTGCCTGTTTCTGAAGGAGGTCAAGTTTCGGCAGGGCTGGCCAGTCTTCAGGGTAAGCCTCGGGCTCCAGGACAGACTCGACCTTTTCGTAGTCTATAGGGAGTAGTTAGTATACAGTGAAGAGTGCTGCCAAAATGTCGATGTGATAAAGACGAGGAATAAGAAGATTAAAACATACACTCATCGAGAGCCCCTGGCTTGCGCAGCTCGGGGGGAAAGGCACTACTTGCGAGCGTGTCTTGATCGGCCCTCAGGAAAATATTGGCATTAACGAGACTAGTGCCGCCGAGGCCATTGCACACAAATGCGTTCTGGCCCTTGCCGAAGATCAAGTGGTACATGCCCGTCTTCTTGCCCGTGTTGATATCGGCGCCGTGCTGTGCCCACTCGGGCGTGACTTGGCCGGTGCAGTGCAGCTCGTTGAAAGCGTCAGAGGCCGATTCGGGGTACTCGCCGGGCCAGCGCTCGGTGCCCAGCTCGAGCAGACAGACGCTCTGGCCGGCACGGGCGAGACGAGATGCAGCCACAGCACCGCCATAGCCGGATCCGATGACGACGCAGTCGTAGCTGGGACGAAGCAGCTCGACGTGACGGCTGATTCTCGGGAACTTGTGGGGTGAAGCTTCAAACGAGGAATGTCTGGAAATGCGGGGAGTTGAGGGGATAGTGTTTGGTCCGCGTGGGGTGTGCTCAGAGGACGATGTCGAGGCAGAGGTAGTGGGAACGGGAGCAGGAACGGGAGCAAGGTGTTTGTTGCCTGCAAGCTTTCGTCTTGTGGCAGAGCTGGGTGACGTAGAAGACGAAAAAGCCGGCTTGTCAAGGTCGACAAGAGAGGGCACCAGAGTCTCTAGAGTCTCTTGGGCATTTTTAATATTTTGAGAGCCTGGAGAGTCTTGAGAGTCGTTGTAGCAAGTCTGGCTACTGTGTGTGCTAGATCTGTTTCTTGTTTCTTTGGATTCCTGGGAGTGGCCGTCCAGCGGCTTGTCTGTCGGCCATTGCAGGCCAGAGTAGAGGTGTCCGTCGTCAGTTGCATGGGGCGACATGATGCAGGTATGCGTCTGAATAGAATTAATATGTGATGGGATATAATATAAAGATACAGTTCGATGTCAAGGTATAATTGGTATTAAAAGAGGTACATGAGGAGCATAACAATACAAAAAGAAAAGAGACAGGCAAACAAACGAAAAAGCCATCCGGGAATACACTCTATTATACAACTTTAATATAAACGATCCGACACGATAACTACGGCCATGAGGAATGGGTCAGAACTGCAATGGTGGGAGGAAATAACGGGGGTGTGGGCATTCGAGGCCGAGGCAGAGGTAGACAAAGGCAGAGATGCTATTTAATCCATTGGTTCTAAAAAGGACATTCTCTCTAGTTATCGTTTTCTAATCTCACCTCACCCAGGGGCAGTAAGAGTTAAGCCACCGAGTGTTGTGGTAAGGGATGGACGCCACGGCTGTCTGTGAGAGCATAAGACGAGAGAACCAGAGAACCAGAGAACGAGAAAACGAATAAGAAATGTGACAGCGTGAGAAGGACAAGTCGGCAACGACACCGACGATCGTCTATCAAACGGCCATCGGAATCTCCAACAGACATAGAAAGACAAAGTGCCGGGCAGCTTGCAGGGTGAGACAATGCCATTCTGCTCGCGGGTCTTATTTCTCACGTCGTATTTCTGTTCTTATTGTCTTATTTTAGTCTTATTTTAGTCTTATTTCTTACCATATTTCTTGTCACATTTCTTGTTCTGCTAGTTCTTACTCGTCATCCTTTATTCTCGAATTTCTCATATCGAGACCGACGAATCGCAGGCGACGATTGGGTATGGTCCAGAAGCTAAAATAAATTCAATAAGAAACAGAGGTGAGATCTCGAAAAAGTATCAAGAGGTCTCACTGTCGACGTTCAAAGAGTGCCAAAGACTGTCATAGATTGTCATAGATAGTCATAAATTGTCATAAATTGTCAAATGTCAGAAAAGGATAGCTTGCATCCGAACGCCCTATTGGTTGTAATCCGAGTCTGGGGCTGAGAAGTCCGGAGACAGGGTTGCATTGCTATCCCGTTTTGAGGTTGATTATTGTTCTGGTTTGTTTTAGTGTATTTGTCGTTTTGTTTCTTGTTTCTTGGTTTGTTTCTCGTTCTCGTATTTGTCTTTATTGATTTGTAAATGATATTTCTCTTTTCTCAAGACTGACCGATTACTTTGACATTATAAAATATAGTCCTTCGTCCGAACTTTCAAGTCATCTATACTATATCACCATTCTATATATCACAGTTGGTAAATTAAACTACAGACGAAAGAGACAAGAGACAAGAGACAAGAGACAAGAGACAAGAGACAAGAGACAAAAGAGAAAAGACAAAGACACACAGACATCCACCACTAGTAAACTAGTTGCTGATCGCGAGGCGCTGCCATCTCACTGCATGTCAGCCCTGCCAATCACTAGCACAGCACAGCCGTCGACGCTGCAGTCAGATGCCATCCCAAGTCCTGATCGAGTAAAGGTCGTCGGGGAACTTACTTGATTGATTCCGGCATGTCTATATTAGGGTTTATAGTCAGTCAGAGTGATGAAATCAGAGTGATGAAATTGGGAAGAGGAGTAATAAAAGGCATAAGAAAGCATAAGAAGTCATAAGAAGTAAGAAGTAATAATAACTAAATAGTGAGCCTTGATACGATTGGGGTTTGTGCGGTACAAGGCTGAGTTTCGGGTTGTTCCGTTTCGTGTTTCGTTTCGTTTCTTCCGTCATGCCAGTTGTTTCTGTTTCCTTTCTTCGTTTCTTCGTTTCTTCGTTTCTTCTTTTCTTCTTTTCTTCTTTTCTTCCATTCCTCCTTTCTTCCATTCTTCCATTCATCCGCATAGCTGGTACTTGTACGACAGGATCTCAGAGTTGTTCTAGGTCATAATGTCTAACCAGTGGATACAAACCAAAGGCAAAAGAAAATGACCACGAAAAAGAAAAAGAAAAAGAAAGGCAAAGCAACTAGCCATGCAAGCACGCCCAACCGACGATCGCTTGCTGTCAATATTCTTCAGCAGCAAAGTGTCAAGCAAACTAGTCGAATTAAGGAAAATACTACGCAGCGGTTTATCAGCCCCTCAATCAATTACGTTTCTCTATATGACTGTGTGGTCGTACATCTTCTCCTACACTATTTTACAAATATCGCCAGCCACAGCCCGTTTCCTTCTTGTGTAGCCGTCTCGTTTCCATTTAGACAACGTCTCTTATGCATCCTGAATCTCTTCTATTTTTACATTCTTACTATTATTTGCCATGTACTTGCCGTCTATCCTGGAATTGACTAGTAATAAGTATGCATCAACTGCATCACCTTTCAATCCTGGGTAGGATCATGCAGTGTACCCTCTATAGACAACCAATATTTGTTAGGGTAGCAATAGCCAAGGACAAAGTGGAATAAGCATGTGAATGATCTACTCTTGGCCACAGCCAGCACAATAGGTTTGGCTGTCTCCCAAACTTTTATCACGCACTTCCTTTACTTTTTCTACTCACTCTACTTCATTGCTTTCATCACTCATGGGTCATCTTTTTATGATCATCTTCTTTTTATAATTCAATTCACAACGCTAAACTAATCAAAAACAAAAGGTATATACTCGTAAATGGTTACTTTTCTTGCTGTAGCCATGTGTAGATCAAAGAAGTCCGTTAGTAGCAGGAGGAGAGACTTGCCACCCCCCTTCTACAATAAGCATTTACTGCTTGGACCACCAGTCGCCCTGGTCGTGCATGGCACGGGCAACCTTGACGAAACCGGCAATGTTGCTACCGGCGACCAGCGACGGCAGCTCGCCCTCGGCAGTCTCGACGTACTCCTTGGCGGTGTTGAGGCCGTTCTCAAAGGCGTTCTTCATAATGTCCTTGAGCTTGTTGTCAACCTCCTCAGAGGTCCAGCTCAGGCGCTGGCTGTTCTGGGCCATCTCCAGACCAGAGACAGCGACACCACCGGCGTTGGAGGCCTTGCCGGGAGCGTACCAGACAGCAGCAGCCTTCTTGTCCTTGCGGTCGGCCTCGAAAATGTCAATGGCCTCCTGGGTGCAGCCCATGTTGGAGCCCTCGGCAATGAACTTGGCACCGGCAGCCAGCAGGGCCTTGGCCTCGTCGCCGCTGACCTCGTTCTGGGTAGCGCAGGGCAGGGCAATGTCGACCTTGCCGACGTGGACCCAGGGGCGAGCACCCTCAATGTAGGTGAAGCGGTCCGAGGCAGAGAACTCGGTCAGGGCCTTGCGGTCGACCTTGAGGGCAGCAACAGTGGCAATGTCCTCGGGGGTGACGAAGCCGCCCTCCTTGGCGACAATGGCGCCCTTGGAGTCGGACAGCGAGACGACAGTGGCGCCGAGCTCAATCAGCTTGAGGGCGGCGTACTGGGCAACGTTGCCGGAACCGGACAGAGCGACGCGCTTGCCCTCAAACGAGCCAGCGCCGGCGTACTCCAGCATGTGGCCGACGTAGTAGACGAGACCGTAGCCGGTAGCCTCGGGGCGGATCAGGGAACCACCCCAGGCCAGGCCCTTGCCGGTCAGGACACCCTCAAACTTGTTGCGGGCAGCGCGGTAGGCACCAAACATCCAGCCGATCTCGCGGCCAGAGACACCAATGTCACCAGCGGGGACGTCAGTGTCGGCACCAATGTGGCGCGACAGCTCAGCCATGAACTTGACACAGAAGCGACGGATCTCGCCGTCGGACTTGCCCTTGGGGTCGAAGTCGGCACCACCCTTGCCACCGCCCATCATCAGGCCGGTCAGAGCATTCTTGAAGATCTGCTCGAAGCCGAGGAACTTGAGAATGGACAGGTTGACGGTAGGGTGGAAACGCAGACCGCCCTTGTAGGGGCCGAGGGCCGAGTTGAACTGGACACGGAAACCGCGGTTGACCTGGAGCTCGCCCTTGTCGTCCTCCCAGACAACGCGGAACTGGACAATGCGCTCAGGGATGGAGACAACCTTGAGGGCAGTGCGGTACTCGGGGTTCTTCTGGAAGAGGGTCGAGTTCTCGAGGGTGCTGACAAGCTCTAGTAGTAGTTAGTATGCAGTACTATCTAAGCCCAAAAGTATATGACGCATAGTCTGTCGAGGTGTGTATGATGCGGGGTGTCAATAACACCAAGCTGCATGACTATCTTTGACGCTTATCGCTGACGTATAGCTTCATTGGTCGAGTGTTATCTGATAGCACAACAAAGGGCAGATACAAAAAGAACACAAAGAGCTCTCAAAAAGAGCTCATCCTGTCCGCTTTATGCCACCTGTTACTCTTGTTTTTTGTGATCCTGGTGTCTTCTCAAAGACACCTAGAGACACTCAAAAGCTCAGAACACTCTATAGCCATGCAGACACCAGACACATTGTCGACATCTCAAAATGACATACCGTTGTAAGCCTGCTCGAACTCGGGCTCGACGGGAAGGTTGGACATCTTGACGGTTTGGGTGGGTTGGTAGTTGGTGGCGGAGGTTGAAGTAGAAGAAGGTGAGATGAAGTGAAGAAGATGAGATGAATGAACAAAGAAGAGAAGAGAGAATAGACGAGAAAGAAGAGAGACGAGAGAAGAGATAAGAGACAAAAGGACGGAAGAGGACGGGACAGCTACATCTTATAGAAGATCGGATTAGGTCGTCCTCACATCTCAATACATATTAGCCTTTAAAATATAACCTATAATAAAATACAAAAAAGATGTCCAGAAAAGAACGCAAAGTTGGAACTAGAGAATAAGAAAGAGCGATGGAGATGGCAGGCTGGGAGACTCAAAAAGAGAAGGAGCCAACCAGGTGGCCGACCGACTGAGTATCCTCAAGTCTCCTCAAGTCTCCTCTATGGAGTATCATTACGGTCTCCTCTACCAAAAAGAAGGGGAAAAAAGAAGGGGGGAAAAGTACAAAAGCCCACACGTTGAACTCGACAACGACTTACACGACGAAAAGAGTAACAGAAAGTAGACAAACGGCATAAAAGTAGAATTAATCCAACAGAAATGACTCGGCTGCGCTCCTGCTTCGGCGCCTTGCGACTTCCGCTAGACACGTGAGTGGGGGCGACTCGGACAACTTTGTGCTGGAAGGGGCGACGGGAGACAAGGTGGGGTGCCTACCGGAATCGCAGCGAGGACTACAAAGTATTAGTTCAGACAATGAGAATAGGAGATAGGCGAGTCTCACAGGCAAAGAGGGGATATCATGAATTGAATCAATGTATTGGAAATGCAGTTATTGTTGTTTATTATTATTTTGTGTTACAATGTTGATTGTGTGCAGTTCAATCTATTTAGCTTTCCATTGCTACGTCCACGCGGGATGTTTCTGCTTTTCTGCTACATGATGAGACAAGTGAGACTGGTCAGACTGGCAAGGAAGATAACACGAGTCAGATGTATCTTAAAGACTGTTTAACAGATCTATCGGGGTTGTACAAAAGAAGGAGGGAATCAGCGAATGAAAGCGATTGCAGTCAAAGAGTCGAGGTCCTGTGTCGGAGAGAAGCCGGCATGGCAAGATTCGCGTAGGCAGCCGGGAGGCAAACAAGGCGGCTGCAATTACAATGCTACAATACAATATTACACTATTACGGCAACTACGAACAATTACTACTAACCAACCATTGGACGCTGGTTGATAGATAAGACAAGGTTGCGAAGACGACCGTCCGATTGGCCAGCCTGGTTGCTCTTACAGCCTCGAATGTGCTAACATCTGTAATGCAAAGTGGAACAAGGGAATCATGTACGTAAATTAATGAGATCTTGGTAGCGGCAGAGCACTGTAGAAAGGACGCCAAGTGTCTTTGTTCGATGTTTGAGTTTGAGTGTCTGCGTGTCTGAGCCGGAGAAAGACGGGAGTGTCGAGAACGAGTCTTTTACTTATATAATCAGGAAAGATTACTCATCACAACGCGATAGCAATCAACGCACAACAGAACTCGAGTAAAGCAATCAAGCAGGCAATAAACTAAAATCAGACACAAGACACAGCTCCGAGAAGCGCAACAGTTTTGTAATTAAAAATTGCAATAAAACACACAAAAGCGAAAAGCAATAAACGTCGACGAAAACTTCCTAAAATTCCCGCGCCGCGATCGCTGACTCACTTTTCCCTCTGTCGCTCCTCTGCGCTGCACAACCACTGTCCGTTTATGCATTGCAGTGGCGCGCGTGGCGTCGGAATTATAAATGCACTACTCCGAATTCGCTGGGCGGCACGACTCGTTTAGGGGCAACTAGCACCTGGCAGCTAGCAGCCGCCTACTGAGTAATACAACCTGACATGGGCCTTTTCCGCGCTACCGCCGGCGGTGCAGAAAGGTGCAGAACGGGGTCCCCGCGTGCTTTTTCTTTTTTTTTTCTTATTGCTTTATTGCTTTATTATCTTAGTTTACTATCTTCCACTATGATCTCACTATCTCGTTAACTCGGGGTCGCATACTCCGACGTGTCTCTGCGTCTTTTTTTGTTTTGTCTGTTTTTCATCTTATTTCTGCTCTATACCGCGACTTCCTATTTCGGCATCCCACCCATATGTACACCTTGCTGCATATCTCACTCTTTAGTCCCCCCCTTCTACACACCACACATATCCCGCATCTCAGATCAGTCCATCGTCCATCTCTACTTGCGCGACTTGTTGCATTTAATGATATTGTAGAATCTTTAGCTATTGAATGAAAGAAGGAGAGAAAATATATGCAGAAAATCATGACCACAAATGACCCAAAATACCAGGTCGCATTTCGCGCTCCCCGAAACATCTGACATCGAGACATCTTGACCTCATGAACTGACGACGACTTGCGGCGAATATACGAGTACTCTGTCAATCGCTACAGCCATCTCCTCAGCGACCCTTTTTTTTGTCGTGTTTCATTTTGGTCGGTTTCTTTATTTCTATATTTCTATTTCCCCTACAGTCGCCTCTCCAGTCGCCCCTCCATATTCCCCCGTCCGTCTACCCTATCTTGCCAATGCTCCCTCTCTGACAGGTCTGGCTGTGAATTGATGAATACAATTGTAATCAAATCGATTCTCGTTTGCGTGCTGGAGTCGTGTGCCAGTGTAACCGTCGCTCGTAAGGTTGTAAAGTCTGCCAGTCTATTCGCTGTCTCGCACGAGTCGTCGCGACTTTTTACAGTCTGGCCAGATTTTTACGTAAGATACATTTTTCCTGCAGTGTCTCTCTTGATAGATTTGGAGAAATTACAGACGACCTCGCTCCTTTCGTAAGTACGGTACGCAGTGGGTACAAGCCCGGATCCGACGACTGGTCGGCCATAATTATATAGTTTATTTTTCGAGTTATTTGTAACATCAGTTTGCATGACGAAACGCATCGAGTAACTGCCAAGAGATAAGATGATGATATCTGTATTGAAAGAGACGGACACAAGACTGAATCAATAGTGTACAATAAACACGTTGCAACAACAAGACCTCTTCGTTTCTACGTCCGACAACGCTTGATCTGATTAACGCGCAGGCGGGGAAGAAATATAAAAATATAATAAAATGCAATAAAAATAATAGAACAAAAAATAGAACAATAAAATACAAGGTCGAGAGATGGAAACTAAAACGAAAATGGCGTTGAGACGACAAGGTTGGGCCGGGTAAGAGTTATCTGATGGATCTAGATACATCATAAACGGGCAGAGAGATAGGCTGGGGAGGAGGGTGGAATTCCGGAGAGTGGCGGCCTGCGGCGGCTGCCCAGGGACAAGTTCGGTACAGCCAAGGCACGTAGGCGTCCATGCGCGACAGGACACAGGATGACGGGCATCCAAGACCGAGGGGCCATTGTAGAAAAAGGGAACAAGAAAAAGAAAAAGTAGATGGACAAGGTGGAAGACCAAGCCACGACATAATTAGCCTCTTTAGGACAAGAAGATGAGAGCCGGCTATTGATGCTACCTGTGCAGAGCCTAAATTGATAATGTATAGTTGGATGCAAGATATAATATCAGATGGGGATGCAGACGGAAACGTGCTGGCCCGAGGTCGGTCACTCTGGCGTTGCCAGGATGGAAGAGCTCCAAGCCTATTGAGTGCGGAGGAGCTATCAATGGCAAAGTATCAAGTACCAAGTATTGAGATGGTCAGGAGGAGCTCCGGTTGGTAGATGGTTATAGTACTGGGGATGTATTCGGAATCAAAGTGTTCATTAAAGTGATGTAGACAAGAAATATGCAAATATGCAAATGGGCAGCTATCAGTCATTATGCAGCCAGGATAAAGAGTAGTCAAGAAAAGGAGACAACAGAAAAAGAAGAGAAAACATAAGCATAAATAACAACGGAAAGAAACATGCCGTCATACAGGACATAATGCAAAATGGTAAGCAAAAGATACAGAAAGTATAAAGAAGCAAAGAGAACGGGAGAAGGACAAATAAAAGACAACTCGGCTTTGCCTCGTTGAAGAGTGGCCTCGCCTCGTGAGAGTGCCTCGCCTACCACAGCGCGGCCCGGTCGTGGTCAAACCGCTGCAGATCTTTGTTCGCGTCCTCCAGGTCCTTCTTCGCCTTCATTCTCATGTAGAAAATAGGACAGTCCTTGCTGCTGCAAATCACCTCACAGTGCATGCTGCCCTGGCACCGCTGGCACTGCGTCCACAGCCGGCTGAACCGCACCTCCAGATCAGACACCTTGTCCAGGCTCTTGACGTAGAACTCGCCCGCCCGGTGCCCGTCGTCGGAGCACACCGCCCCCGAGCTCTCCTCCTTGCCCACCAGCGGCTTCTTGCATGCCATGCACGTCTGCGTCTTCTTGGCAAACTTCATCAGCCCGCCCACCGATGGCGCCGCCACCGAGATGGACCGCGTGTGGTCGCCCGTCAGCAGCGACCGCGCCTTGGCTTCGCCCAGGATGGGCTCGAAAATACGGCCCAGGGGCTTGGCCAGCTGGTTGTCGAGGTAGTAGCGCGTGTCAATGGGCACATTGTTCTCCAGCACGAAAATGGGATCCTCGGACCGCTCAAAGTTCTTGCTGCCCGTCGCGCCCTTGATCATGACGTACGCCACACGGTCGCCCAGGCCCGGTGCCGAGCCGGGGTCGCGCTTGCGCATGCGCTCGGCCAGCTCGACGTGCGCCTGCTTGGCCGAGTACTCCTCCTTCGTGAGCGCCTTGGTAATGACCAGTTTGGACATGTCAATCTTGTTTTGTAGCAGCTCCGAAATCGTTTCCTTGACATACTTTTGCGCGCCCACCTCGTCCTGGTCAATCAGGATCATGCGCAGCACCTTGTCAATCACCGTCTGCACCAGCAGGCAATTGTCACGCCGCACCGTCTCAATACCCTTGGTGTCCATCTTGTCGTACTTTTCCGGCTTAGTCCAGTACAGCCCGGCATACCGCTTCTTGTTGATCAGCAGGTACGGGTAGTAGACCTTTTCAAACTCGAGCTTGATCGGCTTGGCAAACTTGCTCGATACATACTGCGCCGCGTCCTCGCCCAGCTTCATCGCCTCCGACAGGTCCTTGGTGCCAAACTTGACCATGACCGAATCTGTATCGCCGTACACCACCTGGGCGTCATGCGAGTAGCCGTTGGCAATGCTGTATCGCGCCTCCACCTCGTTCTTGGTCTTCTCAATCATCTGTCGACCAAAACTCGTCGTGCTTCGCGCAATCTCCAGACACGGAAGCTTGCCCGTCGTCGCACCCGTCAGACCGTACACCGAGTTGGCACTGATCTTTAACGCCAGCTGCCGACCGTTGAGCACCGCCTTCTTGAACGGGTCCGTCTCCTTCGCCAGCTCGCGCTTGGCTTGCTTACGCGCCGCCAGCAGTTCCTCGAGAATCTGCGCCAGCAGACCCTTGCGCCGCGCCACCGTCACAAACTTGTCGTTGTTGGGCGTCACAATGTAGTCCACGTCTTTCACCAGGCCATACGCCTGGATCGATGTCTGGTTGACGAGCGTCGTGTAGCACAGGTTGTGCGCCTGCATAATACTCGGGTACAGCGACGCGAAATCCAGTGTCGCCACGGGCTCCTTGTAAAAGTCGCGCACAGGCTCAATGACCGTGGCACCCTCGTACTGCTCGTCCGTGCCCTTGACCTGCAGGTTCGGCACCACCAGCTTCTGCTCCATCGCTTTGCGGAACAGCTGGCTGATAAACTTGACCTGCTGGCCACGCGACAGCAAATAGTTGAACGGCACGCCTGTGACACGCGCCATCTCCGTGTAGTTTTCCAGGCACGACAGCTTGTCCATGAGCCGCTGCGGCAGGTATGCGTCCTTGAGACAATACAGCGCCAGACGCCGACGGTTCTCGGGTGTGCCGTTGAACAGCTCCGTAATCATAGTGTAGTGCACATCCTCCTTTTGCTCGCCCAGGAAATGCGAACACACAGAGTTGAGCGTGTAGCTGCGCAACTGGTGGTCGCGCTGAATCAGCTGCAGCAGATCCAGCTGCAACCGGCCGTTGATGTTGGTCGTCTTGGTGTCGCGGTTGCCCATCTGCTTGCTCGACAGGTTTGACTTCTTGGCAAACGACCGCATGTTGGGAATGCGTGTCCAGTGGTCGAAACCCTTGACTTTGAGGTGGTTTCCGCGGTCCAGCAGGTATGGGAAATCAAAGTTGGCAATGTTGTAGCCCGTGATAATGTCGGGATCCGCGCGTAGTAAGAAGTTTTGCCAGTCCATCAGCATCTGGTCTTCCTTGTCGTATGCCAGAATCTCCGTCGCCACAATGGGACTGGTCGCGTTGAGACAGAAGACATTGCGCACAAATGGTTTCTTTTCTCCGTACCGCGTCACGACATTGGCAATCTGGATGACCGGGTCGATGTTGGCTTCGGGAAACACGCCCTTGCGGCCAGCACACTCGATATCAAACGACAGAATGCGCAGCGGCGCCATCTTGGACCACTCACCGACGGGCTTGTGCGCCACCAGGTCGGTACAGCTGATCTCAGCCTCAATCTGGCAGTTGGAGTGCTTGCTGTTCGCCGGCAGTAGTTTGAACTTGCTCGCCGGTGCCGTCACCCACGACATGCCGAAAATGTCCAGGTCCACCATGAAGCGCATCACGTACTGCAGGTTGTCGTAGGTCATGATCTCGTTCATGCTGCGGCCCCACATGTTCATCCAGTTGGCGTTGCGGCCCTCAATGAGACCACGCACGCTGCTAATATGCTTGGGGTCTGTGACGGTGATCTTGATAAAAGGAGTTTGTGTGTTGTTCTGGAATCCGTAGATGCTCTCGCGCATGGTGAGCTGCACCGAGTAGATGACGGGCTGCGTCGAGGCCATCTGGGTCTCGAGGTATGCGCGGAACGGCTGACAATCGTCTGGGCCAAAGGATGCAGGCGCCGCAACATAGAGGTAGTGGTGGAAGTTGGTGACGTGCAGCAGCACGGAGTTGCCTTCCATAGTAACACCAAACAGCTTCACGGTAGGCCGGCCGCCGTGAATGGTGCCCTCTTCAGCCTCGATCTGCTGAAAGGACAGGTCGGTTGTGGCCGGGTCAAAGGACTCTGGGACAGGCGGGCGATCCCACTTCTGGTCCTTCTCGGTGTTGTTCTGCTTCAGCTCGTTCATGTCCTGAGACAGCTTCTCGAGGACTTCCGACTCAAAGGTGCTCTTTACTTGTTGTGATGCTTGTTGGGAGCCGCGCGGACCGAAGCGGCCGGGTGTGTTGGAGAGCTGGGAGGAGGGGAGCAGCCGCGAGGTGGACGGGCTGGATGAGGGAATAGCATCGAGGCGGCGTTTCTTTGACGATGTAGAGGGCGAGAGGGCGATATTGCGGCGGGCATTGGAAGCCTCGCCGAACACCCGCTTCTGCGGGAGCACTGCCGAAGGCATTGTGTGTAGAGAGTATGAGAGAAAGAGGGAGGAAAAGAGGGAAAAGGAAGAGAGAGGGAGAGAATCAAGAGGTATCGTGAGATGTCGAGGGTTGTCGAGGTCGTGTTTGATCTGTCTTTGTGGTGTCGAGGGTCTCGGGAGTGTGCTATCTTTGAGATTTGAGTAATATAGCGACGGCCAAAGTGTGATTAAAGGGCAGAGAATGAGAATATGCCCGTGTTGATTGTTGAGTATGAACGAGAGCAAGAGAAAAGCAAAGCAGAGGGAAGCAGAGGGCAAGAGGTAGAGACACTCTCATGCTCATACCAAAAAGAGAAAGCGCAAGGGCGTGCCTGCAGGGCCAAAATCAATTAAACGGGGCCAACGCGCTTCAAGCGTGACGTGACGGCGTTTTCGCTGCAGTAACGCAGGACGGGTGCTCTTAAAGTCGTGTTTTGTTCCACTTTTGTCATTCAGTCACCTGATTTGGCGTTGGCGCGGGGTTTAGCTGTGCAGTCTCACTCGGTGTATACAGTAGACGATAAAGCTGTGCTGGGTGCTATTGGCTGTTGTGTGCTGTGTAATCCATAGCTACTCTATAGCTCCAGCAGCAACACTATCAACAAAGTAAACATCACGATTAACGGCATTGATGACATTGATGATATTGGCCACACTTTAACGTTCACGACTCTTCATTTTGGTGCAGTCACGATTTTGGAATACATTTCTTGGATACATGTCCATGAAGCTGCGCTTTCAAAACTCTTTTCACTAATTCACCAATCCACCTTGAACGATCTCATCTTCTCACGTCTTCTCACATTATGGCTGATCGCCAGTTCTTACACTCCCGTCATACGGCAGCATCCCGTGCTGGAGCTGGCCAGGGAGCCGCTGGCGGTGCTACCGGCTTGGTCAGGACACGCCCTGCTGCTGCACAAAGCGCCGCTGCTGTATCTACAGCCTCGACTGCGACTGCGACGGTTTCTGCATCTGCATCTGCCTCTGCCGCACCGGGAAACGTCCGTCGAAACTTGTTCCAGTCGCAACTTCGTCGCACTGAAGATGACCGTCGCGGTGTTGGTGCTGAGAGAAAAGAGCGGCTAGAACGAGCAGAGCGCGAGCGCGAACGCGACAAGCTAGAAGAGCTTCAGAAACTCGAAAACATGCAGAAACTGCAAAAGCAAAAGCTCGAGAGCGGTCCGGTCGAGATTATCGTGCGCGACCGCAACGGCGATATTGCGCTGGTCGAGCCGCCATCGCCCACAGCCGACGAGCTCAACGAGATGATGGCGGCGCCGCCGCTGGACGCGCGGCAAGAGAGCGAGCGCGAGCGGCAGCGGCTGGCTGACACGATCAAGTACCACCAGCAGCGGACCAACATCCCCGGCCAGCCAGAAGAGCTGCTGGATGCACTGCGGGCGAGCTTGCGGGCCAAAGTGGCCGCACTGTCTGAAGACAACTGGATGTACGAGCCGGAAGACATGCCACGAGTAGAGTAGCGACAGCACAGAAGAGTTGGTCGCCTTCCAGGTGCAAGTCAAAGTGAAACTCGCTATTATTATTTGATTATCTCTATGACGATTATCGCTATCAGTACGGTACAGCATTTATAGCAACAGCATTGCAGAAATTACAGCATGTCTAGTATATATTTTTTTATGCTGAGCTGTAGCAACTCCTCCTCCCTAATCCAGTCCCTCGGCGGCGGGCGCCTCGATCCGCCCTGCTCCCCGGTTGTTGGAGCTGCCACCGCCACCACCACCGCCGCCGCCTGCACCACCAAACAAACTACCCATCATGTCAAACAGTGGATTGCTCTGCCGTGGCCGCTGAATGTTAAAGTACATCTCGGCAATCGTCTCAATGGCGTCCTTCCATGGCGCGTCGGCCGTCTCGTCGCGCAGGTTGGCGGCGTACTTGGTTGACAGCTGGCGGAACGTGTCCGGGCTGCCGCGCTGGACGGCCAGCAGCAGCAAGCCCAAGAAGTTGAGCAGCGGCAGGCTGGGGAACACGCGCGCATCGGCGCTGGCGCTGCTGACAGTTTGTGTGGCGAGGTTGGGGTTTTGGGCCACAAGCAGGTCGGTGAAAGTGCGGTAGCTCTGGTTGGCGGCACGGACATTGGCGACGAGCAGGAAGGGCAGGACGGCACGGCCGGCATAGAGAGCGGCAGTGTGCGGGTCGTCTTGGGTGTACCAGGTGAACTCCATGCGTGCGAGGACGTCGGCCGAGTCCTTGGTGCCGGTCAGCAGATGGCGCTCGGCTTCGTAGGGCTCGTGCTCCTGGGCATAGAGGGAGCCGACGACGTGGTGCAGTTCGGGATCGCCGGCAGGGAATTCGCCAAACTTGGCCGACCACCTGTCTAGTTAGTATTATCTCTAGGGAAATATAATTAGATATAAATTATATAACAAAAAGTACGCACGCTATCGACTCGGTGATGTATTTCTTGCGCGTGGGCTCGTCGGGGGCAAAGAGACGCAGCAGGGTGAGGACGCGGCCGCGCGCGGTGGGCTCGGGCTTGAGCTCAGCCTGCTTGTAGACGTCGATCAGAAAGATGGCCAGGTCACCGCCGGAACCGCCCTGGCCGGCCTTGAGCAGGGCCTGGGCGACATTGTAGAGGATGTCGATGGCGGCGGGCCAGTTGGCGGCCTTGATGTGGCGGGCGGCGACGACGCGGGTCTGCTGCTGGGCTTCGTAGTACTGGCCCTCGGCGATGCGCTTTTGCATGCGCGCAATAATCTTTTCAATCTTGTCGATAGCCATGGTGGTGGTGCGTCGAGGTGGTGTCAAGCTGAGGCCGAGGTCTTGCAGAGTTGAGTGCACGTTGCAGGACGTTGACGTAAATAACTAGCTGGAATAGCTAGCCCCTCACTGGCTCAGAACAGCTGGTGACGGATGACTAGCTCGCGCTACCATATATACCTGCTTTGTTTGCCACCGACTGTCAAGTGGACTCCACTATGATTTTGGCAACTTTGGTGTAGCGGTAACATCTGCGCTTCCCATGCGTAGGCTCCGGGTTCGACTCCCGGAAGTTGCAGTTGCTTTTTTTTTGTTTTTGTTTATTTTTGTATATTTTAAGCTGTTGATCTTTTTATCGTTTCTTTATCGTTAGTATATTCCAAACGGCAAAAAAAAAAAAAAAAAAAAAAAAAAAAAAAAAAAAAAAAAAAAAAAACGATAGACATGGTTTTACTTTGTTTTTATCAGGCTATCTACTTTTGCTCTCAGCGATTGCTTGTAGTAATCTAAAACTTGACGAGCTCTCTGTTGCTTATTTTGTGTTCGACATCAAATGAACATATCAAATAAATATGCAACAGGCCTGGACTGTTTGTCTTTGAAAGTGATACGGTTAATAATATACGTTGCTCTTTCATTCAGCTATGAAATTGGTTGATATCTGCTTTGCCACAGTTGTTCCGTGCTATTTTTCTTTATTTATCTGGGTTTCTTCTATTTGATTTCCTTTCCTTTCCTTTTTATTGCTTTATTGCGTTTGTTGTGTACTACAAAATGAGAACTCTGTATTTTAGTTATTAATATTAATTGTATTTGTTTCTCAATATAACAAATAGTTTACATCATTTTCTTTATACTTAAATATTCTGAGTAATCGTTATTAATAAATTCCCCTACATTCTGAAGTCTATCACCTTGATTTATCTTTTGGGTTTCTAGTATTAGAATTCAATTTTCATTAATTCAATAGTTAACACCTTCACCTGTGTTCATCATATTCACTGTCATCTTCTATGCCTTCTATCTTCTACCCTCTATTATTCTATCTTCTCCAATCACACCTCGTATCGTTCACCGACTAAGCCTCTCTGGATCTTGTAAACAAACTCTGCTATTTTTACCCCTATCTCTTACAGGGGCCAGCTGTCCTCATGGCCTCGCCTAGGTCTAGCCCACTACTTCTCACCCCTTGTAGACCTTACTGCCGCTGCACTACTCCGTAGACTATTGTAAACTATGTTACAGACTACAAATGGCCCGAGCCTTCCCATAGCCTCCTGGGATAATCATAAACGTCGAGCTGAGTACGCGAGGGTGGGCCTGGAAACACTGAGACAGTGGCACCGTTGCAGATATCAGTCTCTTGGTAAGTATCTTAAGATATATGGGTGATTCGTAATACACCGTCGAGGAGGCCCGAGAGCTCAGTCGAATCGAGACTACAGAGTAATAATCAGTACACTCTACACCCATACATTCCCTCTTCCTCGTAATACACCATCGCCTTTAGCTTGGCTGCTGTAGCACACAGTGTGTATAAAAGTGGACACCACCAGCTGAGCTAATATTGTCTTGTCCTGTTTGCCTGTTGTGTGGAGTCTCTGCGTCGTTGGAGCTGTGCTGTGTCATCATTTCTCGAGCTCCTGTTATATCTTACGTACGCACTCATGCATATGCGCGCACTCCGAACTAGGCCGGCACTTTGACCATCGCCATTACTATCGTCATCGCCATTCCCATCCACTACCCACGATCCACGATCCACGATCCACGATCCGCGATCCAACCAAAATCGTCGCATCTCGACTTCTTCCATTCACATCATAGTTACATGCCATCTTGACTCGTGACAGATGGCGTCCAACGAGGATCCCTTCCTCCAAGTCCAGCAGTATGTTTTATGTTTTATGTAGACAGCCCTCACCACCTGCTAATATAGACAACCAGGGATGTCCTATCGCAGCTAGCCTCGACAAGGCCGCTGTTTGAGTCGTATCTGCGCATCCGCTCGCTCGCCAAGGGGTCGACCGCCACCCCCTCACCCGAATTGGCTGCTGCCCGCTCCGACCTCGAATTCGCCCTCGAAGCCCTCGCCGAAGACTTGGCCGACCTCGTCGAGTCGGTGCGCGCTGTCCAGCACAACCCCCAGCAGTATGGCCTCAGTGTTGCCGAAGTCAAGCGGCGGCAAAAGGTCGTGCAGGAGGCTGGCGACGAAGTAGGCGAGATGCGGCGCGAGCTGCAGTCGGCCAAAATACCCGGCACCCCAGGCCTGCCCGACCCCAACTCGTTTGCCATTGATGGCGACGGCGACGACAACGACAACTACGAGCAATTCGAGCGCGAGCAGCAGCTGCAAATGATGCACGACCAGGAAGAGCATCTGGAGGGCGTGTTCCAGACCGTGGGCAATCTGCGGCAGCAGGCCAACGACATGGGCCGCGAGCTAGAGGAGCAGCGCGAGATGCTGGAAGTGGCAGACGACCTGGCCGACCGCGTGGACAGCCGGCTGCAGGTGGGCATGCACAAGCTCAACACCATCATCCGGCGAAACGAGGACCGTTGGAGCGGATGCTGCATAGGCGTGCTGATTATGGTGCTTATTATCCTGTTGGTCCTGCTGCTTATTCTATAGCGAGTTGTTCTGCTTCTTTCGTCTTCTGTACATGTACATATTTGGTTGGTGTTTGGCGTTGGACTAGTCTATACCTTTCTTTTGTTTTCATCTCTTCATTTAGACAGATTCATATGATCTTGAGATCCAACAGGCTGTTTAGTTGACCTCTTTGTTCACACAAATACTACTTACTTTCTGTGGTACTGGATTCGATACATGGGATACATGGCATCATGAGAATTGCATGTGATGTAACAACAAAGTAGAGTCACTCTTTATTCATGATCGACTCCAGCATGTGATATATAAAGAATTCTCCTGATGAAGCACAAGTATGCCTGAAAGCCTGATGACGATGGAGCAGAACCGTACAAACAGCAAGAATGAAAGATGCAAAAATGCAAAAGAAGGATGCGTGAATTAAGACAAAAGAACTGAAAAAACTAAAAAGAATGAAACGAATGAAAATAATAAAAAACGCCTGTTATGCTAGTTGTCACCGTAAAGACATCCTCCGTCTACACCTGCTGCAGGTCAAGACCGGTGTCCTTGGAAATCGTCATGGCCAGCACCTTGAGCGTCTCGCTTGCTGCCGTCGACTTGGGAATCCGCGACGGGTAGTCCACCAGCGCACACCGCAGCGCCGCAATGCCCGCGTGCCCGTAGAAGCCCAGGAACTTGGTCTCGTTGTTCGCAATCATCGCCTTGAGAACATAGCACTGCGTCTCCGACATCTCTGCCGCCGGCGTGTTCACAATCTGCGCCAGCGCCGTCCAGTACGCCGTCGGCGGCCATGGCGTCACGCGCTTGACCCGCGAAAAGTCGCGCAGCGTAATCGCCGCAAACCCAGCGCCCAGGCCCGTCATGCGGTCTATGTGGTACTGCTCCGCAATCCACCGCCCGTCCTCCTTGCGCCACCCGACCTGCGCCCGCCCGCGCTCCATCTTGTCGTTGCCCCGGAAGCCAAACAGAACCGGGCACACGACGCGGTACTTGGCCACCAGCATGTCGATCATGGTCTGGCCGCGCCACAGAAACTGCGCCTCCGAGTACACCTTGACCACCACCTGGCCAATGTACTCGGCCGTGCGCGGGTCCGCGCCCGACTCGTTGATAAACTGCGAAATGGCCGCCTTGGCAAAAATGTTGAGCAGGTACAGATACAGAGACGGCAGCGCATCTTCGTTGTGCTGGCAGCCCTCGACGGCCTGCGTGCGCGGCTCAAGGATAAACTGGTTGGGGTCAATCAGCTCGCTCGGCACTTCGTTGTTCAGGCCGGCCTGCAGCGTCGCCGCAATGCGCGCCACCGGCACCTTGTTCTCTTTCAGGCCGCCGCTGGTCAGCTGGCCAAACGATTTGCGGATGTCGCGGCGCATCTCGCCCATGCGTGCCTTGAGCGCCGGGTTCTGCTTTGCCTGCTGGGCCATGTAGCTGCGCAGCTCCTTGAGCTTCTTGTGGATTTCGATATGGCGGTCTGGCTTGGCTGGCTGGGCGGGGGCTGCTGCCGGGGCTGCCGGCTTTACTGCTGCTACGGGAGCAGCCGGAGCGGCCGTACTTGCCACAGGAGGTGTCGGCGTAGTCGTGGACAGCTTAGCAAACGGTGATGCTGCCGCCGGCTGCGATGGCGCACCAAATGGGTTTGCGCCATTCGGCTTGGCTGTCGTAGTCGTAGCTGTGGCTGTAGATGTAGCTGCCGGAGGTGTTGTTGATGCAGCAGCTGCTGTAGGAGCCGCTTGCTTTGTTTCTGGCTTTGGCTCTTGCTTTGCTTCCGGCTTTGGTGTTGGTGTTGGTGTTGGTTCTGGCTCCGGCGGTGCCTGGACCACTGGCTTCGGGATCGGCTTTGCCTTTTGTGCGGCTAGGCGCGCCTCGTCCTCCATCTGCCGGATCTTGGCCTGTCGCTCGGCCTCGATCCGCTTGGCTTCTTCCGCTACGCGCTGCACGCGCCGGCGCTCCTGCTCTTCAATCTCGCGCTGCGCCTCGGCCAGCTCGTGCAGGCTCAGGGCGTGCAGGGCGCGCTGCAGAACCAGCTCGTGCTCGCGCTGGGCTTCGGCATGCTTGCGGCGCTGGGCTTCGGGCGAGTTGCGGGCTTCGAGGAGGTAGTCGTCCAGCAGATGGGGCCTCTTGAGCTGGTCGGGCGTATATGGAGTGTCTGGAGCGTCTGGAGGGTCGGACATGGGAAAGGCCTGGTGTCGTCGTCCAGGTGCAGCCGGCGTTGGCCTCGCGGGCGACGAGTTGGCCATAGTAGGCCTGGGGGGGAAATATATTAGCGAATAAAGAAGACTAAATATAAAATCACGCGTCAATCATGTCGAAGACTGCTTTGAGAGACACGGACAGCTATTCGATATAGGCGGTGATGTATGCTGCGCCGTCGGTCGCGATATCGACGTTTGGCTTGCACGTTTTCAGCTTCAATGTTTTCGCGATGCCCGTTGGCTAGCGTGCTTATGTAATTGTTTGATATTGAAGATTGATGGGGATGGAGGCGACTACCCAGAAACTCCTCAACGCTTGACATTGAAACAGACTCGAGGTACTGCGGTGCAAGTAGGCAAGAGGTACATCTGCCCACATGTTGGCTCAGCTTAGTGTTACGGCCTTACTCAGGACCTCAAAAGTCCCCCAAACAAGTAGCGACGTACTATTCACACTGCACCATACTGCTACCTGCTGCAACATAAAACACTCTGGCTGGAAAAGACCCGCTAAAACACACAGTGTGCGCACAGTCGACCATCGTGGAGGGGGTCCTTGCTCAGAGAAAAGCGGGGCGATACAATATATAGCAACGCTACGCTGGGTTTTGCGAGGTCCCACCATGGAGCAGCACCAAGAAGGTGTGCTCTGGAGACCTATAGACGCTGTATTTATAGATAGTAACTAGCTGGTCTGAAGCTAAGATGCTTTGGACACCGCTGGATTCGTTGCCCCAGCTCTGGCTATTTACACGCAGCAGGTGCGACCCACGACTATCACCACACCTTCCCTCTTCCCTCTTTCCTTCCCTCCTCCTTCCTCTTTCTGTTCTCTCCTCTCTCCTCCCTCTCCCCTTCTTACATTGTCACTCTCTTCCAGTCTCTTCCTCTTCCGCTTCAACCTCCCAAACTCTTCTTCCACACTCTCTTCCACACTCTCTACTATCACTCTCTACCACATACACTCCTTAACTTCCTTCTTTTCCCTTCTTCCCCTCCTTCTCACCTCATTATTACTCCATCTTTAACCCCATCGTTGCGGCCCTCGTCGCCAATCCACTCCCTCAAAGCTCTTTTGCTTCTTTTGGACCTCGTTTTGCTTCGGCCAGAGGGTGTCAGCTAGCTGTCCGCTTCTCCAGCTTGCAGCTACCTAGCTCACCTGGTTTGTCGCCGCCGCTCTCTTCTCTTCCAGGAGAACTCTTCTGTCTTCTGGCAAGACGTTGATTATCCGTGGTCGTAAGTTGCCTCCCAAACCCCCTTCCTCACATCCAGCATCGACAAATCTTTCTTGGCTTCATGTTTGGCTTCATATTTGGAACGACAGTATCCTTTTCATCTGATCTATCTCTACCCGTCGTCCTTTCCACCAAACTGCCATCACTCCTTGTCTCCCGAGCTTGCCACTTTGCTAGCTTGTTGGTTGCCACGCACCCCCTCCCATTCAGTCATCCAACGGCCATCCAACGGCCATCCAACGGCCCTTTTCTCTATGCCATCCAGCACCATCCCAATGCACCCAGATACAAGCTTCCCGTCCATCAGCTAACCCTTCTGCCCCTCTAGCTTTTCGTCTGTCCTCGCTCTTCAATCTCCACAAGACATTGTCGACAACGAATAGCACCATAGATCATTGTATTGCATCTTGTACATACCCTTTTCGTACACCCTCATCATCATACCCCTGAACTGCACGATCGACTGCATCCTCCCGAGCTTCCGATCTTGATCCCGGTTCTTCGTTTTCATCATTTAATTTTTATCTGCTGCATCCGCATATACTCTTAAAGTCAAAATCCAAAAATCCAAATTACAACATCTCTCCATCATGGAGCAGAACAACAACAACCAGAACAACCGCACTGGTGGTGGTCCGGCCGGTAACGTAGTCGGCCCTACCGGTCGCCGGCTCCATGTTGCCCACAGACGCAGCCCTTCTGAGGCCACGCCGCTCGTTCAGGCTCTCAGCCAACAGCCAGGCCATCGTAAGTTTCGAGTTTCTTTCACTTATAATTTCACACTTTCTCTATCAATATATTAACATCATAGCCGCCCTGGACGCCAACGCCATCCAGCAGCAGATTGATCTTTTGAGCCAGCATAACCACCACCTCTATAACTCAATTGGCAACTTCCCACCAGGCGCTCAGATCCCCGGTCTGCCCAACAATCTCTACCCCTTTGCTGCTGCCCAGTTTGGTGCCCAGAACCTTTTGCAGATCCCGGGTCAGCAGCTGCAGCCGCCCCAGCAACAACAGCAGCACCAGGCTGGCCACGCGCACCGCCGTAACCAGTCGGCCATGCCCAGCATGATTGCCGGTCCTCCCCCTGCCCCCTCATCTGGTGCCTCCGGTTCTGCTTTTGGCAACTTTGACGGTAACGGTGGCCAGATTGGCCAGCCCCATCAGGGCCACCAGGGTGCTTCGCGTGGCCGTGGCGGTTCTGCCGTTGGCGGCCACCACCGCCGCCACTCGCTTGTCCTTGGTGATGCCAAGAAGGCAGCCGAAGCCGCTCAGCAGCAGCGCACTACGTCCAACTTCCAGTTCCCCTCGACAGGATCTGCTGCGTCGTCTGCTGCTCCTGCTAGCGGTGACAAGCCCCCTGTCGTCTCCGGCTCTTCTGCTGGCGGCAATGACAGCGGTGCTTCGGCTCAGGGAGCTCTCGGTCCTTTGCCCAACGTGCCTACCCGGGGCCGTGGCGGTCACGGTCGCAGCCAGAGTATGGCTGCCGGCCGTGGTGGCGGCGGTGTAGGTCGGGGTGGTATGGGCAACTTCCAAGCCGACAATGCCGGCGGCTCCAACGATTCACAGCCACGCGGCCACGGCCGTACTCCGTCGAGAAACTTTGACGGCAATTGGCGCAACAACGCTGCTGGTGGCGAACAGCAGCAGCCCCAGCAGCCCCCACAGCTTGCCCAGCAGTCCCAGCAAGGCTTCCAGCCTGGCCACCGCACTCGTACCTCGATCAGCGGCCAATCCATGGGCTCCATTGGTGCTTTCCAGTACCCTGGCCAGCCCCAGATGGTCCTGCCCGGCCAGATCCCTGGACAGATCCCTGGACAGATTCCCGGTCAGATCCCTGGCCAGCTTCCTGCCCAGATGATCCCCGGCATGTTCCCCAACCAGCAGATGGGCCAGATTAGTGCTTTCAACCTGAGCCAGCTGCAGGCTCTTCAGGCTGCTCAGATCAATTACAACCAGCTCGCCGGTCTCAACGGTAAGATGCAGAACCCCCAGGGCAACCAGCAGAATCAGCAGCATGGACAGGGCGGTGGCCAGAGCGGCCGCAAGTCGCTCTTTGCTCCCTACCTGCCTCAGAACCTTCTGCCTGATCTGCAGGAGAAGGGTCACGTCGTGTTCGGTACCCTCCGTGTCAACAAGAAGAACCGCAGCGATGCGTATGTCACTGTTCCCGACCATGTTCTCGACTCGGACATTTTCATTTGCGGTTCCAAGGACCGTAACCGTGCGCTCGAGGGCGATATTGTTGCCGTTGAGCTGCTCGACGTCGACGAGGTCTGGTCGCAGAAGCGCGAGAAGGAGGACAAGAAGAAGCGCAAGGACATTGTTTCTTCCGGCACTTCCAACGCAGGCACTTCTACCGCTGCCGACGACAACAGCGCCAACGAGGGCGGTCTGCGCAGACGCGGCAGTCTGCGCCAGCGCCCTACGCAGAAGAAGAACGACGACGTCGAGGTCGAGGGCCAGAGTCTGCTGCTGATCGAGGAGGAGGAGATCAACGACGAGCAGAAGCCTCTGTTCGCCGGTCACGTCGTTGCCATCCACGAGCGTGCCAGCGGCCAGACGTTCTCTGGTACCCTGGGTCTTTTGCGTCCCAGCAGCCAGGCTACCAAGGACAAGCAGGATGCCGGCAGACCCAACAACGCAGGCCACCGCCACACCAACACGCGCAACAACAACCGCCACGAGGACGAGAAGCCCAAGATTGTGTGGTTCAAGCCGACTGACAAGCGTGTCCCTCTCATCGCCATCCCGACCGAACAGGCTCCCCGTGGCTTTGTGGATAACCACCAGGAGTATGCTGACCGCATATTTGTTGCCGGTATCAAGCGCTGGCCCATCACCTCTCTGCACCCCTTTGGTAACCTACTGGAGCAGCTGGGCCCTATGGGTGACGACCGTGTCGAGACGGATGCGCTGCTGCGCGACAACAACTTCCCATCCGAGACGTTCCCTGATGCCGTGCTCAAGGCTGAGGCCGAGATTGACTGGACCATTGAGGGCGAGGCTGCCGAGGCCCTGGCTGCCCGCCGCGATTTCCGCGAGAAGAAGACATTCTCGTTCGACCTCAACGGCACCTCTGAGCTGGGCAATGCTGTCCACGTGTACCGCGACGACGCCAAGGAGATCATTGAGGTCGGCATCCACGTGCCGGATATTGCCCACTTTGTCAAGGAGGGCTCGGTGATTGACCGCGAGGCCAAGAAGCGCGGTACTGCCGTGCACCTGCTGGATAGACATTGCGCCCTGCTGCCGCCCAAGATTGCCAGTGACCTGTGCTCGCTGGTGCCCGGCAAGGACCGCCTGACTGTCAGTGTTGTGTTCAAGATCAACGTCAACAGCATGTCTGTGATTGAGGAGGAGACGTTTGTTGGCCGTGGTATCATCAAGAGTGGCGCCAAGATCAGCATTGACGAGATCAACGAGGCTCTGACCAACGCCAGCGGCTTCAAGAAGGAAGGTGTTGACGCTGCCGACCTTGCCGTTTTGGATGTGATTACGAACAAGCTGCGCGAGACCCGCCTGAACGTGACGGACGAGGCGGTGACGCCTCTGCGTCTGCTGCACCAGCTGGAGGACGAGAACCTGCCCATTCAGCGCAACATTTTCGAGTCGACGCCGGCCGTGGAGCTGGTAGAGGAGCTTGTCCACCAGGCGAACAGTAAGGTTGCACAGATCCTGGTCAAGGGTCTGCCTACGCACGCGATCCTGCGCAGACAGTCGATGCCGAACCACCACCGTGCCAAGAAGATCTGTGACCGTCTCCTGGCGCTTGGATTCGACATTGACTACACCAACGGCGCTGGTCTACAGAACAGCCTGTTCAAGGTTGAGGATGCCGACATTCGCAAGGGTATTGAGGCGATCATGATCAAGGCGATGAAGCACGCCAAGTACTTTGTGTCGGGCAAGCTTGACAACAACCTGTGGCAGCACTTTGGCCTGAACCTGCCCGTGTACACGCACTTTGCTGCGCCGACACGCCGCTACATTGACGTTCTGGTGCACCGGCAGCTGGAGCACGTGCTGGATGGCACTGAGTACAATGCTGAGCTGGAAGCGTTCAACACATACATTGAGGGCTGCAACGCCAAGGTTGAGTCTGCCCAGAACGCGCAGGAGCAGAGCGTGCACATTGATGCATGCCGCCGCATGGACAAGAAGAAGCAGGAGACGAGCGGGGATCTTGTGACGGAGGGTATTGTGCTCTGCGTGTACGAGTCTGCGTTTGACGTGCTGATTCCGGAATGGGGCGTTGAGAAGCGTGTGCACTGCGACCAGCTGCCGCTGAAGAAGGCGGAGTTCCGCAAGACGCCTGATCGTGTGCTGGAGCTGTACTGGGAGAAGGGAGTTCCCAGCTCGGCATATGTGCCGGAGGACGAGCGGCCACGCGCCGCTGCTGCGTCGTCGATGCGGATCAACAACGCTGCGGCTGCCGAGGCTTTGCGGCGCGAGGAGGCGGACCGCGAGCGCAAGGAGCGCGAAGAGGCTGCGCGCAAGCAGATCGACACTGGCACCATGTCTCACGACGACACTGCTGCTCTGTTTGACGACGATGACGAGGAGGACGAGGAGGACAACGCGTCGGACATTACCGAGGCCATGGCGGGCGCTTCGCTGTCGGGCCCTGCTGCCGCACCGAGCGATTCGAGCAGCACGCCGTCCTGGCAGGAGGTGAGCAAGGATGGCAGCTCCGAGAGCGCATCTACTCCTGCGGCATCGACGACACCGAACACGGCCAGCGTGGCTCTCACTGCTGAGAAGGAGCGGTACTTGAGCCTGCTGACTCTGCGCGAGGAGAACGGCGAGTACATCCAGGACGTGCGCGAGATGACGCGTGTGCCGATTATCCTGAAGACGGACCTTACCAAGAGCCCTCCGTGAGTATTCCCTTTTTATTTTGTTTGTTTGAGATCGATAAGTACTAACGATACAGATGCTTGACTGTCCGGTCGATCAACCCATATGCTCTGTAGAGACATCGTCGTGTGTTGTTAGTTGTGTGTTGTTCCAGTTAGGCTCTGGAAGAGAGTCTAGTTGAAAGAGTAAAAAGGAGGAGATGACTTTGATTTTGATTCTGATTTTGATATTGATATTTGACATTTGATTGTTTGTTCCGATTTTTGATTATTGTTTTGCATTTATTTCACTGCTATTGAATGACGCTTTTATATGTCTTTAATGTTGCATGTTTTGTTTACTGCTTCTACGTATTGGTCTTGCTGGATTTTTCCTTTTGCCTTGTGGTCTCTTGCTTGGTCATTGTTGTTTTTGTTTTTGCTTTATCTCTGCTATAAACACCAGACACTACATTATTGGTTATGATGCACGTCTTGGTTATATACCGTCATTTATATTATATATACCTTTACTCTTGACTCTTTCCATCTTTGATATCCAAGGGCTGATGACTGCCTCACAGCATCTCAATCTCTGGCGAGGCTGTTTGCTGAAACCACGAGTGCTTGTCGTATTGGTCTCGGAAGGAGATCACTTCTTTGTCTACTCTACCGTCTACGCTACATTTATTCGTCGCTTGCAACAACGACCTGCCGGATTTGTAGTCGTTGCCGTCCTCTATCGCTACTTCACTACTGTGGTCCGGCTATTCTCATTACGCTTACACACTTACTTCGTTTCTACCTTGTTTCCCAGACCTTGCTCCCGTCGATCTAATCAGCTCGTCCAGGTCCCAGCCAATAACGTTATCAACCAGATCTGTGAGGAGCCAGGGTAGCATTCGCTTCGTTTGCTCGAGAAAGCCGGTACCGGCCTACATCTGACCCGACTGGAACTTGTTTAAGATTCAGGGTTGAGGGTCGAGGTTGCGGTTGAGAGACGAAAAGGCCTCCGTGCCCCGTGCACACCCTTGGTATTTAGTATCCGGGAATTGGTCTGTTCTACGTTGTACCTTTGTATCAGAGGCACATTGTATCAAAGTCATCTTGTATCAAAGTCATCTTTTTTTAGTTTCTTTTTTGGTTTCTTTTAGTTTCTCTTGTCAACTTGTCAGATTCGGCTCGGCTTGGAGAGGGTGAGGCAGAACATAGGAAACGTGGTTGGGTTGATGTACCCTGGCAGGTCTGGCAATGTTTTTGTGTGTAAACTAAAGACGATTGCGGAATGAAGTTATGACTGTCGACTCGAGCTGTGACACATATAAGTTGCAGAATACATAAGACTCATGTTGGCGCAATGCCGCTTATAGATGACCTGCTTATGTAATCAACCTGTGAGGAAAACAATTGTTCACAATGGCTTACAATTACCATGAATCCCAAATCAATCAAATTGATTCAAATCACAGTCTCGTTCGCAAGTTTTCCCCAGAGACTAAACTACGCGCAGAGTCTGTCACGGCTTTGGTGCTGCCGTCGCGTGAAACTGCGCTGAAACAGTACCGAGTCGCAAGGCACGTCTAGCCTGGTAGCGCGGGTTCGGTCTACCGCTGCGACCATGTGTAATGTGTGATGGGCGTCCGAGCACCGCTGACTATTGGACTATGTAGGGGTAATAAGTGGAGACCTGTTTCGTTTATGTGGCTTGTGATTGGCTGATACGACGTCATCTCACTTACACCTCCTTTGTGTTTCTTTCTTTTCTTTCTTTTCACTTCATTTATCAGCCTCTACTACTGTTCTCTATTATCTATTATCTATTTACTACGCTGCCAGCTATTTCCCAAATAATACTCTAGTAGAAACAGGTCAATAGCCAACAATCAGCTGCCGTACATCTACTGCTTCTAGTCCTCGTCATCTCTCCTCCTCCTCCTCCTCCTCCTCTTCATGACTACCGTCTCTCCTTTTTATTTATGCAGTAGTATTTAAATCATGAAATGCCATCAACCATACCGACATATCCGTTTACATACCCGTCGAACACAAACCCTCTTGGCATCCCTGACTTTCGGCAACACCCTCTTCCAGTCTCTTCTTCTCCTTCACCCTCACCCTCACTCCTCACTCCTTCACTGCTTCACTTCCTCCTTTGCTCTCCACAAACGGAATACGGGGTAGCTAGAGTTTAATAATCCCTGTCCAGGTAGCATAATTAACTAGCCGTGCTGCCCTGGCCTGGCGTCTCCATCTACTCAATAAAGAGGCTCTCGGGGCAGTTGCACTTCCGTGGGTCCAAGTAGAAGAAGTCTCCTGGAGACTCACATGCTTACTCAATAAGCTTATCTGTTTATTCGCTATTCTGCTGTTCTGAGTACTCTACTGTCCTCATTCTAAATGATTCAGTATTTCGTACAATCGCCGTCTGCTTCTACACGGCATCAGTAAACATCAACAAGTCTCTATCTAGTACCAAGCAGCCTCTCAACCCGTTCGAGGCCTATTTTTATTCTCTACTATCTACTCTACTTCTACTCCTACTTCTACTCCTACTCACTCCGGATCAGGGTCTAGCCGCTCTCAGTTTGCACATCTTACACTTGTGCTATATCACGTCGGCTATCACTCCCGCAGAAACCACTTCGTATTTGTATTTTGCAATTTGCAATTTGCATTTGCATTTTGCATTTGACACTTTTTCTACCCACAGCATGCCTGTCAATCCGTGCGGGAGACTTGCTGCCTCACCATGCCGCCCCTTCATCTCGTGTAACTCCTTTGCTCTCTTGTCTCTGCCCTTTCTTGCTCGACCCCTGCTGGGATGAACCGCTTCGTTGCTTGTCCGGTCTTGGCTTCTGATGTTTGTCTCTGGTCTGTTCTGTTCTCTAGTCTCTGGTCTCTAGTCCCTAATCTCTGCTTTGTCAGGGTAGTTCATGCCAGTAATGCCTCGACGATCGATCCGTCTTCCGTCTTCCGTGCTCCGTCCCAGTAGGCACTAGAGCCTCTTCCCTCTTCCTCATTACCCCCTCATCCCCTTCTATTTCTCGTCTACTTTACTTCTCTTTTCCTTTCCCTTTTTTTCTTTTTCTTTTCTCTTCTCTTCCTTCTCCATCATCCGCTTCTCACGATAGTTTGGTCAATAGTCTTTCATTCTTTACTTTCTCTTTCACTTCTACCCAAAGCACTGGTCTGCTTCCACAGGGATCATCGTCTGTCTTATCATCGTCTAGTCTCGACTCACCAACTCGTCAACTCACGACAACGACAACGAAGCCACTCTTTTCCCCTTTTTTATTTATTTAACATCAGTACCCCGGAGGTCAACAGGCTGGTCTTGCTTCAATATTAAACTAAATCAACATCTCAACATCAACAACTACATAATACCATCCTCTACAATGCCTTCTTTCACAAAGACAGTGGCCGTCCTGGCCGGCCTCGTTGCTGCCGTCTCTGCAGCACCCTCGTTCCCCCAGCTCACACGCAGCCAGATGCGCTACTACGAGCACAGCAAGCGCCAAAACGCCGCCGCCGCCGCCGCCGGTCTCGCCGATGTCGACATTCTGCAGTTGTATGTCAAGACATGATATCAAATACATGAAATCAAATAGTAGTGACTAACAAAAAAAGTGCCCTCACTCTGGAATGGCTCGAGACCAGCTTCTACCAGCAGGGCTTTGCCAAGTTCCCCGCCTCCGACTTTACCGCCCTCGGCCTCACCGAGCAGCAGGTCAACGACCTCATCAGCGTCGGCGCCAGCGAGGCCGCCCACGTCACCCTGCTGCAGGGCGCCATTGCCGCCGCCGGCGTCCAGCCCGTCCAGCCCTGCACCTACAACTTTGGCTTCACCGACGCCAAGGGCATGGTCGGCACTGCTGCCGTGCTCGAGAACGTCGGCGTCTCCGCCTACCTCGGCGGCGCCCCGCTGATCTCGTCCACCTCCATCCTGAGCACCGCCGCCTCCATCCTCACCCAGGAGGCCCGCCACCAGACGTTTGTGCGCGTCGCCACCGCCGCGGCCGCCGCGCCCGGCGCCTTCGATACCGCGCTGTCGCCCAAGCAGGTCTTCTCGCTCGCCGCCCCCTTTATCGAGTCGTGCCCCGAGGGCTCCAACCTGATCCTGACCGCGTTCCCCACGCTCACCATGGCTGCCGGCGCCTCGGCCGTGGCCACTGTCGGCGCCACCATCAATGTCGAGTCGACGGCGTCGGCGGGCGCGCAGTTCTGCGCCTTTACCAACGGCAACATTGTGGGCGGCACTGCCTTTTCTGCGTTTACGCCCGGCACGGGCTGCACGATTCCGGGCCACGGCTCGCTTGCGGGTCTTGTGTACGTCAACCTGGTGACGCAGGCGCCGCTGACGGGTGTGATTACGGACGACATTATCCTTGCCGGCCCCATGGTCCTGCAGCTTTCATAGATGGATGTCTGATGGTAGATGTCTAGATGTCTAGATCAAAAAAGATGTCTAGACTAAAGGCTAAATGTTCACTCTACAAGGGTAATTAATCTAATTGGCTCGGTCTCGTTGTCTTCTGTTCTCTTCTCTTCTCTCCTTCACCTTATTTATTCATACTTTTTATGCTCTTTTCCTCTCTTGCTCTCTCTCTTGCTAGACGGTCTGGGTCTACAACACAAAAATGTCGAGAATCAATCTCTGGTGTTTTATCTGTGCTGTGTTTTTTTTTGTATTTATTGTATTGTATTTTGTTCTTGTTTAAACTAGTTATACCTTCTGGGGCACTTTTCTTGTCTTTTTTATCCATTTCTTTTCTACCTTTTACTATACCAATAAAAATCAATCATAAACACTCCGAATCTGCATCCATCTTGTTGACCCGTCGCTTTGTAAATCATCAATTCATTAACTTGCTTCGTACTCTCATACTCTTATACTCTTATACTCTTATGCCCTATCCCCAAAACCTAGTAAACCTAGTGAAACCGCCCGTGCTGTCCTCCGTATTCGGCTCGCCACCGTGCCGAGTCCTCCCGGTTCAGACCACCGGCTGCCGCGCGTGCCACTGCCTGCGGCTCCTTGCGCACTTCACCCTCAGCATCTAGTAACTCTTGCTACGTGTTCAGCTGCTGCAGGCTCCGTCGCTCCTTGTTCGCCCTGGCCACACCCTCCTCGCCCTTCTTCACTAGTGCCTTGGCCTCCTCCACGTCCATGCCGTCTTGGCACAGCTCTTGCGCCAATGCTACGGCCGTCGCGTACTCTTCGTTTTCCAGCGCTGCTCGTGCCAGCCAGAGCCGTGCCTTGCTTGTTGCCGGCGTCACACCAGTTCCTCCTCCACCACCGCCACCGCCGCCGCCAGCTGTCCTGGCTCCCGCACCGCCACCACCACCACCCTCTCCATTGTCATCACCGTCCTCATCATCCAGATCGCCACCGGCCATGCTTTCGCGCCGCACAGACTCGCCGAAATTGCCGTCTGGCTCGCCCTCTTCTTGTGCCATGCACAGCTCCATGTACGACTTGGCCTCGTCGTACTCTTGCAGCTGGTCGTACATGAGCGCAATCTGCAGCAGCACTTCGGGGTCCATGTAGCCCGACTTGCCACCGCTGGCACCACCGCCGCTGAAACTGCCCGACGACTCGTAGCTCGAGTCCGCCAGCAGCGCCCGCTTCAGTGCCTTGATACCGTCCCGCGGCCGTGATATCTTTTGCAGGCACGAGCCCACCGCCATCCACATCTTGCCGTCCCATGGCCGCAAGCCGGCGGCCTTTTTGTAGTAAAACAGTGCATACGTGTGCGACTCGAGCACCTCGTACGTCTGGCCCAGACCGTACCACGCGCGGTAGTCACGGCGGTTAACGTCGACAGCCCGGCGGTACGACTCAATAGCCGCGTGTGTGTTCTTGAGCTCCACATACTCGTGGCCCATTAGTGTCCATGCCGACAGGCACGACCGGTCCAGTGCCAGTGCGCGCCTGAAATACTGCACAGCCTTTTCGTGCGCCGACATCAGCGAGTAGTAGTTGCCAATGACGACACACGTCTCGGCCCGGAACTTGTCGAGACTCGAGCACAGGTGCGCCAGGAACGCCAGCTTTGGCCGCATGTTGAGCACATACAGAATGTTGGAGTAGTGGTCCAGCGAGTCGAGGCGGTGCGGGTGCTGTGCCAGCAGCATACTGAAATGCTGCTCGGCGGCTATCAGGTCCTTGCCGTGGTACGCGAGCATGGCATTGCATGTGAGCAAAAACGACGACGTCGGGAAGATGCCCAGCAGCTGGTCGACCGAGTTGGCGAGGTTGTGGCCCTGCTGGTACAGCTCGAGCGATGCGTGCAGGTGGAAGATAAAGGACACAATATTCTGTGGCAGCCGCGGCGCAATCTTGTTGAGCTCGTCGACGCGCGAGATGAGCGTCGTCATCTCGAGCCAGCAGCCCCAGTTCATGGGGAAGCGGTGCACGCTGCGGATAAACCACTCCATGGCCTCACGCTCGTTCTTCTCCTTGGCCAGCACCATGCCGTACAGGTACTCCAGCCAGCCCTGGCTGATAACTCCTGTGCCTTGCGGCTCGCCGTCGATGGTGTCGCCCCGGCCCTCGAGCTCGCCGTCGTCGCCCAGGTTCTGCTCAAACCAGGTCTGCAGATATGCACTAATGACCCGCAGCTGGCGGTTGGCAACATCGCCCGTGTCGTGCGGGCCCATGACCATCTCCACCTCTTCGTCTTTTTTCTTCTCGCCCGAGATCAGCTTGGCGTACAGTGCCAAGAACAGACTCTTTTGGCTCAGCTCCGGGAGAGTGTGTACCGGGTCGGCATGCAGAGGTGATGTGGTCGAGGTGGGTTGTGTTGACTGTGCTGACTGTGTCTCTTTTACAGAGGCCGTGCTCTTGCCTTGCCGGCTCTCGCGGAACGAGGCCGCCGCCGACGCATACTCGCTGTTGCTGGCGCCTTGGGTCTGTGTCGCATCGTCGTGCTCTTGCCGGTGTGTCGCCAGCACGCCGGACATGAGCGAGTCGGGCAAAAACACAGCCGCACACCGGTCATACTCGCGGCAGTCGAAAAAGGACTTGGCCAGCAGGTACTTGTTGATCTCGGCAGCCTCGAGCCGCGCCTCGTTGGGATCGACGTTTTGCGTCACAATGACCGGCACCGATGCGGCGGATGCAGAAAGCGGGTCGGCCGTAGCCGATTCGGGTATTGACGTTAGCAGCTCGGCGGCCCTAGCTGTGTTAGAAAGCTGTAGTGGGCAGTCGCAATGGCAATGTGTTGCGAGAGGAACAATGCATCTTGGCTCACCATTTAGCTGATTGGTAGAGGCATCTCTCGGAGCACTTGACGACGGCGTCCTGCAGTGCTGACCGCAGCTGCTGGGTCTCTTGCTTTGTGAGGCCCATGTGTGTTGTTCGAGGTCTGCAGTCGGAAGCAGTTGGTAACGTTGGCTCAAAGTGGTTCGATCTGCCTTTGCTGGACGCGTGGGACAATTGGCAAGGTCGTGATGTCGTAGTTTCGTGTATTCGTGTATTCGTGTATTTGTGTATCCGATCAAGTGTTCACGTGTTCACGTGCGTGCCGCAAAGGCGTTGTTCCCTGTGCCGTTGCCGAGAGCGCCTTCTTCAAAGAGAACTGCAATGCGGTCGCTCTTTCCTGCGTACTGCGTAGATCCCAACAAGATCTGAACAAGTGTAAGTCGGTGTGTCCTTCTTAATGTGGTAATTCTCCAGGGTCAAAATGTGGCAGCCTGGCGAGTCGTCGTTTGCTCCGTCGTTTCTTCCTTCTCGATGTGGTCTGGTCAAATCGGCCAGTAGCTCCTTCCAGCCTTGCTGGAGCTAAAGTTCAAGCGCGTCGCTACCGAGCCTCAAGCGTGTCCCAGCACCGTCGACGGTCAGACGGGGTAGTGTAGTGGGGCACACGTACAATGTGTTATCGCTTGTTATCAGCAATACCATTTGTCTGCTACTTATTGACTTGTTGGTATTTACAATCGAATAATTATGCTCGCGATATGAAACTTGCTTTTTGCTTCAGTAGGACTTGACCTCTACTTTCTTCCTGATCTTGCAAGGCAATTTCTGGCTCTTCGACGGCACGTCGCACCTTCCACATACGCACATACGAATTCTGTACACATGCGGAGAAGCCTGTCAAAATCGTAAAAAGGAAGTAGCGACCGAGTTAATGCTGACCTCATCAGCCATGCAACAAACATCTAGATCTGCCCTCAGTCTATCCTTCCCCCATCATCTCCTCTCCTCCCATCTTCTCTCTTCACTCTATTCTGTTTCCTTCTTTTTCCTCATATCAAGCTTCGCTTCCACACTTTATCACTGCAGATGTACACCCATCACCATCAACGATCTTATTACTTGGACATTTTTATCCACGGCATTACCCTGGCAGAACGATGATTTCATGCTGGGCCTCATGGCGCCGGGCATGATGGGAGATGTTCCCGGCCTCTGGTCCTATCCACTACCACAAGACCCAAGACCCAAGACCCATCAACCATCACCCAACACCCAACAGCGAAGACGCGAGCCTCGAAGCCGCACTTCGGCTTATCAAAAGGCATTGGGCAAGACAAGTGGTGATAAGAATTCCACCTCAGAGGTGTCGGGGACTCGTCACTCTTACCCAGGATGTCTCACGAAGAGCCTCATCCTTGCGGGAGGGATCAATACAAGATGCATCTATCGCGCTGCCTGATTGGCCGCCCGAGCAGCGAAGGTCCTTGAGGACAATTAGATGTGTTTCATTTTCGTGAATGTCTGATGCAGCAACGCAGAAAAGTATGCGGTATGTCTTTTTCTACACACAAAGAATGGACGGTCTGACTCCAGCCCACATCTTCGGCTCACGTCTCAACATTCCAGGCATCTCAAGTTGCTATTGCAATGATGGCGGCGGCATAATAAGATACAAGTCAGGATTGCCGTGATGTTGACGCCTGTGTTTCTACGGTTAGTGCAAAACAATGATGATTATGTAATCAAGACGGAACCAAACATACAAAATAACCAAGTAACTTAGAATACAAGAGTCGCACAAACAAGATTGCAGTACTTTTTCAGGGGAGTAATTTTATTTACTTTTTAGATATCAGTCATCGTTATTCGTCTGATCGTCTCGAGTTATATTGACAAGGTAATACGTACAGCGGCTATTCAGCTCGTATTACTCCGTATCCCACAGCTCGATCCTCTGCCAAGTCTGATGCCACGTATATAATTGGACATTAGAATGTAATTATCTCGAATGGACAGTGAGTAGATCTGAAGAAAGCAGACGCTGGGTCAAGATGAGATGAAGGAATATTTGTAAGACGAGATGAAGATGTATTTGAACCAGCACTCCAAAGGGGCAGCAACGAGCTGGAACAAATGGTAGAAAACATACAAATACAGATGCAAATGCCAGTCAAAGATAGATCGCTCACTAACAAATCTCGCTCATTACGGTATGCAGGCCAGCGACAGCCTATCAGACGAGAGAAGAGAAAACGCGCAGAAGTACTTCTAAGATTTGATTATATAATGGATACTATTATAGGCAAGGGCGGTCAGCATGAAACAGCCAGGATAGGGCTTAGAGGGTCCTAGAGACAAGTAAATGGAACAAGTAGCTGCAAGGGGCGAAGCGGAAACTAAACTAGACAAACTAGAAGTCGTTCAGCTCTGCTGGGTAAATAGCAAGAACTAATCATAAAAGGAAGGGACCGACGTGAAGCCATCCAAAAAAGAAAGTACAGAAAAGGAAGGGGCTCGAGGCGTGAAGAAGACACCCTGGAAATGGTTAGTTCCTGTCTCCTGCCTTTTGCCTATTGCCTTTTGCCTATTTACTTACTAACTAAACCGTAAGGCGTTCTTCGCTTCGCTTCGTCCCAGTTTGTTTCTCGTTTCTCGGGGAAGAGCGTTCTTTCCTCTTCCTTCGTTCCCCTCACGTCATCATGCCATGGCGCTTGCACTCGTACTCCAATAGTGTCGTCGACTCCTCTTTCGCTGCCGTCTACCCCTACCCACTTGATCCTTTAAATTTCATCATTCTTTCTACAAATAATAATAGATATAAATTTATAAATTATATAAACATATAAATATATAAATGTAAAATCTAAATATATCCATCTCCACACAAGCTTTCTTTTCTTTTTCTTTTCTTTTGTTTTTCTCTATTTCTTTTTCTTTTTCTTTGTCTCTTTTCCTCTCTTTCTTCTTTCCCCGACTTTCCTCCTAATCTGATCGTCTTGGTCTCATCTGATCTCAATCTTCAGTTTTGATACCAAGCGACCTTGTAGACGAGAGGTGGCATTCAACCCGACCTTTTGTTTCTAGCTCTGACCTCAACTCAACTCTTAATTCTACCTTTAAGCCAACCCACCTCAGACATCTACACATCCACCCCTCACCATGGCGCGCCTGGTACGCCTTTTCGATACTTTTCCGCATTGATCGCATTCCAAGCAGAGGACAATAACACGCGTTTGTTGATTTGCGGTTCTCGTCATTCATTTATTCATTTCATTTTTCATTTTTCATTTCTTATTATTCTTATTATTCTTATTATTCTTATTATCTTATATTTTTTCTCTTTATTTCCTCTTCATTTTCTATTCTCATTCAGTCATTCTTACGTCGATCTCACGACATCACCACCTTCATCTAACTCAGCTTCCAACTCTCAGCCTCGACTCTCACCCAGCACACGCCACTCAACTTCTACTTCTACCTCCACCTACAATGCACGCAACAGAACAACCACTGCCCAAGCCGTCGCGCTACCGCACCATTCGCGGCAAAAACGTTCCCGAGTCAAGGCGCTTTGTCGAGCCCGAACAGCAACAGCAACAACAGCAACAGCAACAACAGGAACAGCAACAAACACAGACACAACCTCTGCAGACAGTACATCCAGTAGACACACAGACAGAGACATCTACCCTCCCCACGTCGACAAGCAACAGCAGCAATGACTCTACAACACCCAACCGGTACCCCTCGCGCTACCTCACGCGCCGGTCTGCTGGTCCTCCACGGTTGGCAACCGCAGCCGCAATCGCAGCGTCTTCAGTAGCAAATGCGCCTCCTCTGCCGTCTGGCTCACCCTCCTCGTCATCGCCGCACGCCTCTCCTCAGCTCTCTTCACCCCAGCAATCCCATATGAGACATGCAGGTCCAACTGCAGCCGCACCTGCATCAGCTGTATCAGCTGCATCTACAGTCGCACCGCATGCAACCGCTTCTGCGCCAGCGTCTCCCTTCTCGCCGCAAACCTCTTTCCAGCCACCTCCCTCTCTGCAAACGCAGTCTCTGCCTTTCCAGAGCCACCAAGCTCTACAGTCACCTCTCAATCTTGTCCCGCTGCCACGCCGCGACATCTACGACGACGACACCAACGAGTCGACTGACCACCACCACCAGCTGCTGGAAGAGCAAAAACGCAAAGACCTGGAACGCCTAGAGAAAGAACTGGCCGCCGCCTCTCTCACACCACCAGCCGATCCCAAGCGGCAAGCCAAGTCGCCATCCCGCGAGCGCTTCCATTTGTTCTCGCGACGAAACAAGGCCGACAAGGCCGACAAGGCTGACAAAGTTGACAAGACAGACAGAGCCGACTCTCCCAGAGCCATTCTGCACAAACCGCCGCCGCTAAAGACAACGTCCCTGCCTCTGCAGACATCTCCCCCGCCCGTGCCCATGCCCTCTGCCACTGCCACCTCCGCGTCGGCCACTGCCTCTCCCATCGGCGAGCCCGGCTGCCGCTACGTCGTTGTGCGCTGCCAGCAGTTCTCGGCTACGATCAGTATCCTGCCCGAAACCACTGTTGCCGACGCCCTTGAAGCAGCCGCGCCGCTGCTGCCCTCTGGCTTAGTTGATCTGCCATCGTCGATTCTGGTAGAGTCATATTCTCGGCTGGGTCTCGAGAGAAGACTGCGCCGGTACGAGCGAGTCTGCGACATTATGAACTCGTGGGACACCGACGCCAATAACACATTTGTCATCATGCGCCACGACTCGAGAGCGGCCGTCGCCGTTCCTTCGTCCGCTTCTTCTACATCCTCCACCACCAAGTTTGGTAGTCTCCAAGACCTCGATTTGCATAGTGCCCCTCGAGGGACAGCGCCGCCGGCTGGCTTTGCCTCAGTCCAGATGCACCACTCGCAGAAACCGGGCCGCTGGAGCAAGCGCTACATTTCCTTGCTGGAAGACGCGGGCCAGCTGGTCCTGTCCAAGAAAGAAGATGCCGACAGCCACGATCTCACCGGACTCTGCCACCTGTCGGACTACGACATCTACCTGCCCACCGATACCCAGATGAAACTGCTGCGCCCGCCCAAAACCTACTGCTTCGCCGTCAAGAGCCAGCAGCGCACCACCGTCTTTGTCAACACGGAAAACTATGTGCACTTTTTCTCCACCGACGATGCGGCCGTCGCGCGTCTCTTTTACGAGCGCGTCTTCAACTGGCGCAGCTGGTACCTGGCCAAGCGCATTCCCTCGGAGGCGGCAGATTCTAGCTCTCGGGAACGAGAGAGAGAGAGACCTGAGAAGAGCCGCCCGCCCGTGTCAATGGCTCTTATGAAAAGCGGCCTCCAGCGGTCTCTCAGCAGACGGTCTGCCGGTCATACTGCAGACATTCCCAGCAGTGCCCCGCCGACATCCACCACGCACGAACACGCGCGCCGGCCCACCGACGAGAGTCTCTTTGGCGGCGCCGGCAATTTTGAGCCGACGCTCGACTTTGGCAGCAGCAGTCGTGGACGGCAGCCTCCTCAGGTATCGCGTCCGGTGCAGGCGCAGAGAGAGCGCGGCCAGTCGGAGCGCAGTGACCGCAGCTTGGATTTGGATGCAAATCGCAGTGCCAGCAACGGCCTGCAGTCGGCGCCGCTGGCGCCGTCGTCGTGGTTCCCTTCGGCCAGTGAGCACTCTGCCCAGCAAGCACAGCACCAACGAAGCCGGTCCATTGTCAGAGATGCCAGAGACAACAGCCGTTCTACATCACGGTCGCGACCCGTGTCGCAACAAGAAGACATCCCGCTGGGTCTGCAGTACCCCCAGCTCGTCCAGCAGCAGATGCAGTCGTCGACCGGCCTGGGCCGCAGCCGGTCCACGCGGTCCATGCGCCGCGCACCCATCGCAGATACCCAGGCGCCCCCCGTTCCTACAAATATCAATCTGCCGCAGCCCCTGATCGACTTGACGCCCAAGTTCCAGGAGGCGCCGCAGTGGTCCAAGGAGGGCAAGGGCCACGGCGTGCGCGCGCCCAAGGGTGCCCTCCTGGTGGATCTGGCTACGGACCGGCCGAGACAGCCCCACGATTTTACCGCAACGGCGCCCCTGCGACGTGATTTTAGAGACAACAACGGCAACAGCGGCAACAACAATGTCAGCTACCCGCCGCCGTCGCGCGCGGGCCGGTCGCAGACCATGACGTCTTCGTCGCAGGGGGCAGCGGCGGCGGCCGTGTCGCGCAGCCGCAGTGTGGTGCACCATGGCCGCGACGGGCGGGAAGGCCGCAGTCCCGCACCGCCGATGCCGGTGCCTCTGTTGGCGCGCATTCCCAGCAACAATGCCGGCCAAGTGGGCGAGGGCCGGGGCGAGGGCCGGGGCTATTAGTTTTACTTTTATTTAACTTGTATTTTAACCAGTACATGTGTTCGGACTGAATGAATTATGATTATATTTTCCTATAGGCTATATATCGAGAATGAAGCATAACAAGTTAAATAACGCCCATGTATTTCAAGGGCCATATGATCAAGTACTGTAATATAAGAACGGTAAATATTTCGCAAGCGTCCAAAAAATAGCTATCAGCGAAAGCATGCCGATCAGTTCTCCCCATTCGACATGTTGCTTCAGTTGTGCAGTATGATATGCAGGTCTGTTTGTTAGTTTCTGGGGACAAATCATGACGGATGACGGATGACAGATCGCTGGGACAGACTTACTCGGTGTATTGGCGCTTCTGGAGCTTTTCGTACTCGAGCTCGAGCTGCTGCTCTCTCTTTCGGACGGCCCGCTCTCTGTCGCGGACAACTTGGTACTGCTTGAGGATGTCGTCGAGCATGCTCTTGGTGTCTGCCATCTCGCGCGTGGCGTTGTCGAGGTCGGCCACCATGTATTGCATCGAGTCAAGGCTGGCCATCTTGGACTCGATCTTTGCGAGGGTCTCCCGCAGGCCCTCGGGCGCGACGGTGCTTGGCGATGCGACCATGGTATGGGATGTCTGCCGAGCTGCAGAGCGTGTATTTGCGGTAGATTGTATTAGATGTGAGATTTGAGATTTGAGGGATTGAGATTCGGCAGATTTATTCTCGATTTGAGAAAGGCTGCTTTTATACAGAGTCTGTGCCAACAGTGGCGAGCTTTGATAAAGGACATTGTGTACATCTTTGTATGCACATCTCGTGACCTAGTCAAGTACCAACTATATGAGGCGACTTTCGTGTGATGACAGACTATGACTATAGATACTGATACAACGAAAAACATATGGCTTGAGACTTGTCTTATCGCCACGCAGCCGACGCTTCGCGTTCTGCTCAGTATCTAGTCTGGTCTCTCAACCAGAGGCGGCGCTGTCCTCATCGCCCACTGCTGAACAATCAACAGGCAGGATGCCCTGCATTTTTCCCTAGAAAGATGCGTTTGCTGCTTTTTTATTTCTCAGTTCTTACTTCTTACTTCTTAGTTCTTACTTCCTAGTTTCTAGTCTTTTGCCATCAGTCTGATATACTTAATTTCAAGCATACTTGGTGTATCCGCCAAAAACTTCCTTGACCGCGGTGGTCGTTATTGTTTTTGTAGTATGAAGCTTGGATTTATTATAGTATTACTGTTCATTATATAGATAGCTAGAAACTTTGTTTTAAGTAATCGAGTTATTTTAGTTATATTATAGTTATACAAAATTATTTAATAAGTGTTTTTTAAGAATAGTTTTACATATTTATTTACGGTGATGACTTAACATATAAGACTCAGGGTGTTGTGTTTTTAGATTTTTGGTTCTCTTTTTGATTTTGTCTTGGCATTTTTGTTACTATTATAATTTTTTGTTATTTGTTGTTGTATAATTTAGTTTTAGCTCTATCACGGCATTTTACCTTGCTATACCGCCCGTCTCTACGTTTATTCTTTATAAGACTTTGCTATATGACTAAACGCGGACAAGTTTTTTTTTTACCGGGGTTTTGTTTTTGTAATTTTATTTCAATAAGATTTTATTTAACAATTACCGTTTAATTATATAATAACAAATATCAACAATATCATATTAAACGCCCTAGACTCCCTGCTTCGGCCTCGCGTAGTATATCGGCCTGGAAATATCCTCCGAGCCATCTTCGTTCCTAATAACCGACGCACCCAGCCCGGACGTGTCTCGCAGCGCATGCTCAAGCTTTGCGAGCTCCTTGTCCAGCAAGAAGCCGACACACCGGGTGCCGTCGTGCTCCATCAGGTGGCTGAGAAAGCGCGGTGTCAAAGGGGGTTTGCCAAAGATGCATTCAATGGATGGTGGCTGTGATAGACATGATTCATCCTAGACGATTTCAACCTGCTTTGGCTTCGTCCCACTGAGAAATAAGCCTCTCAACACCATAGCAGCTTTGCGCATGCTGAAGAAATTCTTCGTCAGCATACAGACGCGTTGTCAAGGCGCGCAGTGGCTTGTCCGGCCAGCGATCTGGCGGAACGAGACGGTCCAATACGGCAGCTGGTAAATCGCCATGTGAGTAGAGCCGATTCACTAGCTGACACCCCTTGCAGCTCCGTCCACGGTCTACCCCGGACTTGTGCAGATAAGGCATGCGGATCGACGCCACCCCAGCATAGTCGTCTCTGCTCACGTTGGACTCGGTCGGCAGCAGGGACGAGTCGCGCCAAAGCGGCCCGAGAGATGCCATGTGAATTTGCTGTAGAACTTGGAACCTACGGTATGTCATGCGTGGTGGCCGCGTCGGCGGGATCGAAGCAAAACAACCCCCTGACGAGGCTGTGCCATACCTGGCAATGGCCAACTCCTTGGCCTGCCGCACGTTGACGAGGCGCTGCACCTTGCGGTACTTGAGGCCGTAGGTGCCGGGGATTGTGTACAGCACTGGGACACCCAACTCCAGCTGGCGCGGGGTCAGATGGAAACAAAAGTACGCATTGCTGAGCGTCGTCATGCGCAGCGCACAGTTGTCCTGCAGGCAGTCAAGACAGACGCGCTCGCACGTCGGCAGCAGCAGGAAGCCGCCAAACGCCAGCAGGCAGGACGCGCACCGGCTGGACCGCAGTGTTTGGCGCAGCAGGGCGACCGCGTGGTGGCGCAGCATCCGCGTCTGGCCCAGGGCCGCGAGAACCTCGGGTATGTGCTGGCGCAGCTCGCAGTACGCTGGCAGTCCGTCCACAGCCACATACGCAGTCCGACATGTGCGCCCGAGCCGGGACAGCGCCTGGCAATCCAGCAAGTTCAGTACCATGTCCAGGAGCTCGGCGGGGAGGCAGTCGAGCCGCCCCATATAGGAAGGCGGCGACGACACTGGCAAAGACGACAACGGTGCGGACAATGACACATTGCCACCGGGTGCGGCTGGCACCAACTTTGGGGGCCGGATCATGGAATCCATACGGTGGTCATTGTCGGCCGTGAGCCGGTCGATCAGCTCGGCAGAGAAGATGCGCTCCGGCGCCGTGTGTGGGTGGCGTGAAGGCATTTGTGCAGTTGTTGCAAAGAAACACGTTTTGAGAACTGAGCATGCAGACCCAGCTTGGTGGTGATTCGCATTCGAGATAGTGATGCTATGGCTCATACTGAATGCTGACTTCTGCCTGCTTGGCTACTCGCGATAACACGTGATGTGATGATGACGAGCGCTTATTTGCGCCCGTCGCAGCGATACGCGGTCGCTAACAACGCTACTGTTTGGCTGCACTGCATATTTAAATATGAAAAGAGCAAGCCATTATAAACGCCGTCAAATCCGCAAAACAATAAATCAATATAAACAATCGAGAGTGACTATGGCTTCAGACATCTCTACACCAAAGTATCACTAAGACTACTATTACTATGTGTTCGGAGAGAGAAAAGTGTCCCCGAACGTGGAGCGGAGAGAAAGTGGGGCAGGTAGTTCATGTAAGAGGCAAGAGCGGCACAGAGGGGGTTGAGGCGATGGCAGAGAGGAGAGATGAAAGAGGAGAAGAGGAGAAGAGGAGAAGAGGAAAAGAGGAAAAGAGGAAAAGAGGAAAAGAGGAGAGAGAGAGGGGAAACAACTAGAAGTCATCTGTCTCGGATCATCTTCTTTACAGTTGTTTCTTCCTTTCGTCAACTTTTATTTACTACATCTCTTTACCTCACTGCCTCGACACATCTGCATCTATACCAAATTACATCATCAGGTCCGCTTTCGGCACTTGAGTGGATACGAGGCTGTTGACGTTGATCGAGGAAGGAAAGAGGAAGCACGAGAGAGTAGAAGAGGAAGGAACGTGGTAACAGTCGAAAGAAGGAGCTACTCACAACAATTTAAACGAGGCAAGAGCAAAAGTCACGATACTTGACCTCTTTTAAAACAGCTTCATCCAACTCAACAACTTAGCCAAGTATATACTAGACAGCACTTACACCTCGACGTCCCACTAAGGTATGGCTGCATTTTATTTTGTTATATTTTGTTATATAAACATCCCAGTCAAACGCGAGCACCGAGCTAACGGCGGCAGCTCAAGTGGAACAACTATGCGCGGTATAACAGATTAGATTCAAAAATTAAGAGTACAGAAAAAGAGGAGAGAAGATAAGAGAGATTAAAGATTAAAGATTAGATCAAAAGATAAAAAAAAGATAAAAAAGACAAAACAAAAGAGACATAAAGAGTCATCAGTGGAGACGAGAGACGACACGGCGGTGCGTTGACTGGCGTTGCCCTGTCGTGCATTTCAGTTTTGCCAGTTCTTCGTTTTCTCTTCTTTTTCTTGTTTTCTTTTTACCTCTGCCTCCCTTCTTTCGTCTCTTCTTTCTTGTCTTTCGTTTTTTGTCTTTCTTGCTTTCTCCTTTCTCCCGGCATCCCATCTGCACATCACCTCTAATGACCTGGTCTCTCCTGCGGCCGGCCGTGGGCCATGCCCTGCCGATGCCGCTCAAAGTGCCGCTCGCATTACCGGCTGGCCTGCCCGTCGAGCAACTCTCTCGTCTTTCTCGGCGCCAGTCTCGCCCTTGTTCAGGCCGCAAGTGGCACTCCAGCCGGGCTCAGCTTCGGGCTCTGCAACCACTTCAGCCGCCCCAAAACTCTGCAAAGAGCCTCGCTCTGGTCAAGCACAAGCACACACCACTCCAGATTAATTCTTACTCTGCGGCTTACTCTACCTCGGCTGGATCGACTGAACCGACTGAACCAAAGCCAACTCCCACAACCCCCTTTTCAGAGTTGACTGTCGCCGCGCCCCGTGAAATATACCCCGGTGAACGCCGCGTTGCCCTCACACCGCAAAATGTCGCCTTGCTTCTCAAGAAGGGCTATGGCCGCGTCCTGATTGAGCGCGGCGCCGGTGCCGAGGCCGGTTTTCTCGACACCGCCTACGAGCAGGCCGGTGCCACCCTTGTCGACTCGCCGTCCCAGATTTGGGCAGACGCCAACATTGTCCTCAAGGTCCGCGGGCCGACGCTCCAAGAAGCTGCCCAGACCCGCCCCAACCAGACCTTGATCTCCTTTATCCAGCCCGTCCAGAACAAGGAACTGGTCGACACGCTGGCCGCACGCAACGTAACATCCTTTGCCATGGATATGATTCCGCGCATCTCGCGCGCCCAGGTCTTTGACGCCCTCAGCAGCATGGCCAATATTGCCGGCTACAAGGCCGTGCTCGAAGCTTCCAACCACTTTGGCCGCTTCCTGACGGGCCAGGCGACCGCCGCCGGCAAGATCCCGCCCAGCAAAGTGCTGGTCATCGGTGCTGGCGTTGCCGGTCTCAGCGCCATTGTCACTGCGCGCCGCATGGGCGCCATTGTGCGCGGCTTCGATACGCGCCCGGCCACGCGCGAGCAGGTACAGTCGCTCGGTGCCGAATTCATCGAGGTCACGGGTGTCGACGAGGACGGCTCTGGTGTCGGCGGCTATGCCAAGGAAATGTCCAAGGCCTTCCACGACGCCGAGATGAAATTGTTTGCCGAGCAGGCCCAGGATGTTGACATTATCATCACGACGGCCCTGATCCCGGGCAAGCGCGCACCAACGCTACTGCCGACGTATATTGTCGACCAGATGAAGCCCGGTTCGGTGATTGTCGATCTGGCCGCCGAGGCTGGCGGCAACTGCGAGCAGACCGTTCCAGGCAAGCTGACAACGTACAACGGCATCACCATTATCGGCTACACGGACATGCCGTCGCGGCTGCCCACGCAGGCGTCGACGCTCTACTCCAACAACATTACCAAGTTCCTGCTATCCATGGCCCCTGTCGACAAGCAGTACGGTGTGGACTTTGCAGACGAGGTCGTGCGCGGTGCCATTGTGACGCAAAACGGCACTATTGTTCCTACAGCCCCGCGCCCGGCACCGCCGCCTGCACCGCCCAAGCCGCAGGAACCCGTCGTCGTCGAAGCCGTTGCCGTCACACCCTTCCAAAAGGTCTCGCGTGAAGTGTCTTTGGTCACGGGCGGTATGACCGGCGCCCTCGTGCTCGGCAAACTGACGGGTCCTCTGTTCATGGGCAATGCCTTTGTCTTTGGTCTCGCGTCGCTGATCGGTTACCGCATCGTCTGGGGTGTCACGCCGGCGCTGCACTCACCCCTCATGAGCGTCACCAATGCCATTAGCGGCATGGTCGGCGTTGGCGGTTTCTTTGTCATGGGCGGCGGCTACTTGCCCGAGACGATTCCGCAAGTGTTTGGTGCTGCGTCTGTCCTGCTCGCATTTGTCAATGTCTCGGGCGGTTTCGTCATTACCAAGCGCATGCTGGACATGTTCAAGCGGCCGACCGACCCGCCCGAGTACCCATGGCTGTATGCCGTGCCGGCCGTACTGTTTGGCGGCGGCTTTGTCGCGGCTGCGTCGACGGGCATGGCTGGTCTCGTGCAGGCAGGCTACCTGGTGAGCTCGATTCTGTGCATTGGATCCATCTCGAGCCTGGCTTCCCAGGCGACGGCGCGCATGGGCAACATCCTGGGTATTCTGGGTGTCGGCTCGGGCGTGCTGGCCTCGCTCTATGCGGCCGGCTTCTCGCCCGAAGTGCTGACACAGTTTGGCGGTCTTGCGGCCATTGGCAGTATTATTGGTCTCTTGATTGGCAAGCGCATCACGCCTACGGATCTGCCGCAGACGGTCGCGGCCCTGCACTCGGTCGTCGGTCTGGCTGCGGTGCTGACGAGCATCGGCAGTGTCATGGCGCACGTCGAACACGTCGATGTTAGCACGCTGCACCTGGTGACGGGCTACCTGGGTGTCATTATCGGCGGCATCACGTTCACAGGATCGATTGTGGCATTTCTCAAGCTCGCCGGTAAAGTGTCGTCGCGACCGATTGTGCTGCCCGGCAAGCATCTCGTCAACTCGGGCCTGCTGGCGGGCAATGTGGCCACGATGGGCGCGTTCCTGACCATGGCGCCCGGCTCGCCCATGATTGCGGCCGGCGCGCTGGGCGCCAGCACGGTTCTGTCGTTCCTCAAGGGATACACGACGACGGCCGCCATTGGCGGTGCCGATATGCCCGTGGTCATTACCGTGCTGAACGCATACAGCGGCTTTGCGCTCGTGGCTGAAGGGTTCATGCTGGACAACCCGCTGCTAACGAGCGTCGGCGCCCTCATTGGCGTCTCTGGATCGATTCTCTCGTACATTATGTGCGTCGCCATGAACCGGTCGCTGACGAATGTGCTGTTTGGCGGGATCCAGGCCGCTGCACCACCCGCCGACGGCGAGCAGAAAAAGATTGAGGGCACCATTACACAGACCAATGTCGAGGAGACGGCCGAGTCGCTCGTGAATGCCGACAGCGTCATCATTGTCGTCGGCTACGGCATGGCCGTCGCCAAGGCGCAGTATGCCATTGCCGAGATCACGCAGATGCTGAGGAGCAAGGGGATCAATGTGCGCTTCGCGATCCACCCCGTTGCCGGCCGCATGCCGGGCCAGTGCAACGTGCTGCTGGCCGAGGCGTCGGTGCCGTACGACATTGTGCTGGAAATGGACGAGATCAATGACGATTTCGGTGACACGGACTTGACGCTGGTGATTGGCGCCAACGACACGGTCAACCCGATTGCGCTGGAGCCGGGCAGTCCGATTGCGGGCATGCCGGTGTTGCATGCGTGGAAGAGCAAGCAGGTGATTGTGATGAAGCGCGGCATGGCGAGCGGCTATGCGGACGTGCCGAATCCCATGTTCTTTATGCCGGGCACGCGGATGCTCTTTGGCGATGCCAAGACGACATGTGATGCTATCAAGGCAGCCATTGAGAGGTAGGGAATTTGTTTATATGTTTTGGTCCTGTTGTTTTATTCATCCAAGTTGCAGTCCTTATGTCTTTTTGTTGTTTGTAGTTTTGTCTCGTCGTCTTTTGTCGACCTGTTTCCGTACCATAACGATCTGATTTTTCCTATTGTATATCCTTCTTCTGATCTGGTTAATACATGCTGTCTCGAGTCAATAAAACACCCACGCCATCACTGTTTCTGTCTGTGTGTAAATTCAAATGTATTGATATAATGCGTATAATGCGTATAATGCGCAGTGTGCAGTCTTCCGAGACTCTGCTTCAATCTTTCACTTCCATCCTAAACCCGAACCTCCTGCAGCTCTACTGCCGCGGCGCGGCAATGGGCTGCCAGGCGCTAATCTTGGGCTTGGTGGTACTGTATGTCTTGAAGGCGCTGCGCGTGCCGGTCTGGTTGGGGCGGTGTTCGGGAACGGCCCAGGGACGGGCGGCGGCAGATGCGAGGAGGGGGTCTGCGACGGGGGGGGTGTCGACGCCGTAGGCGAGCCAAGCGTGCCAGAGGGGCTCGATCTGGGAGCTGTATAGAAAGTTAGCGAGACCGATGAGCGAGCGCTGGGAGCGGCAGACAGGGAGCAACGGCCGAGCGGCCAACGAAATCAACAAAGACATACGCATCATAGTCGTGGAGCTTGTAGTCGACCCAGCGAGTACGGACTGTCGGGTAGTTAGCAGGTGGACAGGACAAAGACAACAAAGACAACAAAAGACATCTACTCACGCGGCAGCTCCTCGGCCGTGTTCTCGTAGTACTTGTTGCCGAACTTGTCGACGCCGATGAGGGCACCGGCCTTGGTATCACCAATGTACTAGATGGACTGTTAGGTGTTGCGAGTAAGTCGAGTCGGCAGTCGGATAAAACATACGTTCAGTTGGTGCCAGTATTCCTATAGAAGTCAGTAAGTGTCATAAACGCAGAAGACGTCGTCGTCGTCGTCGTCGTCGCCGGGATGCCGACTCACCTTGAGACCGACGCGGCGCAGGTAGCCGAGCGTCCGTGTGATTGTGGACATTTTGACGGTGTAGAGGGTGTGTTGGACAGGTGGTTTGGAAGAAAGAGTCGAGAGTCGGTGGTTCGTCGTCGAGATCGTCAAATCGTCAAACCGTCGAGATGCCTCGGTGTCGCCAATGTCGTCGATGGTAGTGGTAAATGGCGAGAATCGAGTAGTGGGTCCGCCGCAGTTCCGACCAATTGAACCAATCAGAGAGCTTGGTTACTCACCCATAGAAATCCTGATCAGGCTAGCGCAGTTCTGTCTCTGCCACGGTTATCGATAAAGACTACCACCAAATGCAAGGACCTCGCAGAACAGCACAACGACTGCAACCACAGCAATTGATTCAAGCAATTGTGATTAGCTAGAATGATTGTGCGGAGTACAGCACAACGAGCAAGCGGGCTTGCATTGCCTATTCGGTCCACCTGCCGCCCTGTCGCTCTTCCCCGGCCGTCATCAGCTCGCAACATCTCGACATCCCCCTCGACGACGACCTCGACGACCTCGACAACGACACACCGGCCGACTCTCTACACATCGAGCCGATGCACTCTCTCGGTATCGACAGCCCCTCTTCGGCAGACAGCACAGAGACGCATGTCGTCTACTTCTACGTCGGCCACGCCCATGGCCGCGTCGACCACAGCTACCGCGGCCGGCGCCGGCGCTCTCCTGCTGGCCCCCTTTGCCGACGACCTCGACCAGATCGCACCCCGCTTCGATCTCGACGGCGGCTCGCAGGTGCACGTGCTCGAGTCGCCGGCCGAGTTCTACGAGACGCTCAAAGAACTGATCCGCAGTGCCAAGCGTCGCGTGTTCTTGTCGACGCTCTACATTGGCAAGTCGGAGCGCGAGCTGATCCAGGTCCTGCGCGACGCCCTCGCCCGCAACCCGGACCTGCACGTGTCCATCTTAACCGACGCCCTCCGCGGCACGCGCGAATCGCCCAACCCGTCGTCGGCATCGCTGCTGGCACCGCTCGTGTCTGAGTTTGGTCCTGACCGTGTCGAGATCCGCATGTACCACACGCCCAACCTGACGGGCTTCCGCAAGAAGCACATTCCCAAGCGCATCAACGAGGGCTGGGGCCTGCAGCACATGAAGCTGTATGGCGCGGACGACTCGATCCTACTGTCAGGCGCCAACCTGTCAAACGACTACTTTACCAACCGGCAAGACCGGTACCACCTGTTTGACTCGGCCGAGCTGACCGAGTTTTACTGGAAGCTGCAGCAGGGCGTGTCCTCGCTGAGTTTCCGCATCGACCCGACGGATGTGGCTGTCAAGGCCGACGGCTTCCACATGATCTGGCCGGCAACAAACGCAGCGCCGTCGCCATTGGAGGCGCCCAAGGAATTCATCCGCAAGGCCACAAGTGTTTTGCGCGAGCTGATCCTCTCGAAAACAAAGCCCCTGCCGAGCCCCTTGTCATCCCAGCAGACGTCTGCGACGTCTGCGACGTCTACCTTGGACACCTCAGTGTATGTGCTGGCCCAGCTGACACAGCTGCTCAAGCCAGACTGTTCGACAGAGCGGCCAGCCGTGACGCGGGTGCTGCAGCGACTGGCCGACCCTGCGGAAAAGAAAAAGGGCACGTACAGAGACGCGTCGTGGACGTTTACAGCCGGGTATTTCAACCCAGACCCGTCCCTCACCAAGCTGCTTCTGGCTACTGGCTGCGCGCGCGGCAATACCGTCATTACTGCGTCGCCGCAGGCCAATGGATTCTACAAGTCCCCCGGCGTGTCGGGCCTGCTGCCGGATGCCTACACATTTCTGGCACACCGTTTCTTGCGCGCAGTGAATCAACAGGGCCGCAGCGAGGCCATTGCTCTCAAGGAGTGGCAAAAGGGCACTGTCGGGCAGCCCGGCGGGTGGACGTACCATGCCAAGGGCCTGTGGGTGAATCTGCCCAGCAATCAGGGCACGCTCACTCTGATTGGCAGCAGCAACTATACCAAGCGCAGCTACTCGCTGGACTTGGAAGCGAACGCGTTGATTGTGACGCGCAACGCCGGGCTGCAAAAGAGACTGCGGGACGAGCAGGCATGGCTGCAGACACATGCGACTGCTGTGACGCGCGACGACTTTGCGCAGCCGGAGCGGCGAGTGCGGCTGCATGTGCGCCTGGCAATGTGGATTGTCCAGCTTGTCGGCGGGCAGTTGTAGTTTTTTCCTATATAGAATTGACGATACCCAATAGAAATAAGAAGATGTACTCTACACTCTACAGACTAGGGCTGCAATGGCTAAACGGACACGCCCCCTCCGAGATCACGACACGGCTCGATATTGATGCCCCGTCCACATAATGGGGATAGAGTGATGGAGATTGCTAATTAAGGAGTAGACGGAGTGCGTCTCCGATATTAAGGCACGACTGACTGTTGAAGGTGCCGTGATTTATGTGAAATATAAAATGCCGCCTGTGTGTTGCCCAGAGTCTTGGTCTGATGTTGCGAGAGAAGCATCAGACATCATGAAGTTCTCTCTACTGTCACTCGCTCTGGCTCTGTCACCGGCCGCGGCCACCATCTACTATGCCGGCGTGGCCGAGTCGGGCGGTGAGTTTGGCGTCTGGAGCGCCACGTCTACCCCCGGCACCGGTCTGCCCGGCCGCTTTGGCGTCGAGTACCAGTTTATCAGCGAGGCCGCCATTGACGTGCACGTCGACAAGAACAAGGTCAACCTGTTCCGCGTGGCCTTTTTGCTCGAGCGCATGTGTCCTCTGAGCACAGGACTCGGCATCACATTTGACGAGGCGCACTTTGACCACTACAAGCAAGCCGTGGACTACATCACGCGCACCAAGCAGGCCTACTGCATCCTGGATCCGCACAACTACATGCGCTACAACAACCCGAGCCAGCAGCCCATGTCGGGCAGCGTGATCGGCAACGTGTCGGACCCGACGGCGGCGACGACGGCACAGTTTGGCGCGTTCTGGGGCGAGCTGGCGCGCCGGTTCCGCGACAACGAGCGCGTCATTTTCGGGCTCATGAACGAGCCGCACGACATGCCGTCCGAGCTGCTGCTGCAGAACAACCAGGCGGCGGTGGATGCCATTCGCGCCGCCAATGCGTCCAACCTCATTCTGGCACCGGGCAACTCGTGGACAGGCGGGCACGCGTGGACGCAGGGCGGTGCCGAGGCGTCGTCGCAGTGGCTGCACCTGCTCCGCGACCCCGCCAACAACACGGCCATTGACATTCACGAATATCTGGACGTCGACTACAGCGGTTCCCACGTCGCGTGCGAGTCGGATCCGGCCGCAAACCTCAAGGATGCGACAGCGTGGCTTAAGCAGCACGGCCTCAAGGCGTTTGTGACCGAGTTTGGCGCGTCCAATGCGACCGAGTGCCTGACGATGCTGGGCGCCATGCTGGACTACATGGCCGACAACGAAGAGTATATTGGGTGGACAGCATGGGCAGCGGGCCCGCTCTGGGGCACGGCAAGCCCATGTTGTACGGACTCGAGCCACTGGGGCAGCCTGGAGCCGGGCAGCAAGGCAGAGGGTGGCGGACCGGGATTGTACGAGACGGTGTGGGAGCCGGTGATCCAGAAAAAGGTGCCTGCCAAGCTGCAGTGGACGGGAGCTGCTAGCATCAAGGGTGGCGTCTTGAGTGAAAAGTAGATGAACTAGAACAGGTGGCAGAGGTGGCACAGGTAGAACGAGATCATCCGAAGATGCATCAGCATGGCTTGAGATGCACCACATGCACGAAACGAACGGTGGTTGGACGACAATGACTTTGTCGGGATGAGAAGTCGCCACATAAGCAGACAGGCAACTTTGGGAGTGCTTGGAAATCAAGTAGTATCATCCATTGGAATTATCAGCCTTTGGAAAAGCAAAGAGTATTGTGATCGGAGTGAGGCTGCTGTGCTTTATAGTGTGTATAGTCAGACTAAATAGTTATTTGTACATATGTAGACTATTGACACTATATGATTGACAACTAGTTGACAACTGCACGGTTTACAACTCAAGTCAGCGATTTGACCTGCTGTCAACTCAATTCAATCATTTTAAAGTACAATAGCCTTTTAATGTCCTCTCTTGGCCATCATGCGGTGCTCCATACACTTGACTTCTTATCTGTGCTGCCGTCATCGGCCTACCCATGCATCACCACCTCGACCATCCATCACCATCGTCATCTCATCAAGGTGCATGCTGTCAGTAAAAATATCATCAGTTGTAGTCGTATATAAGAACAGATAAGAACAGACTCGTCGTCGCGATCGTCACTCCTTTTCCTAAACTTTCCTCTTCATCATCACTCTCACTCGTCTTCTCTGCTTCATCTGCAGATCTCTTCCAACGTCTTCCCGAAATCACAATGTATCCCTTTTGCTGCCACTACTTCAGCTGCTGTCCTCCCCTTTAGAAGTTTGCATATATGAAATAGCCGTCACGTAAAGTCAATACAAGTCACGGACATTTTAATACAAATACCACGCAGCCGTAAAGGTGAAACTGAGAATGCTGATATTATCAAACACACATAACTCATGATCATGAACCATTGAAAATAATGCTACCCAACCTATACCTCTAAGAACATCTAAGGGAAAAAAAAGTAAATAAACAGCAAGACTCTAGATTCTTGTAATCTCAACCCGTGCACGGCTAAAGATCTGGTGTCCCACCATCTCCGCGGGGCTGTCCTTGCTCGTGTTGGCCGGCGGCGGGTACAGCGTCATCCGCGCATACGTGCCCGATCCTTGCCGCTTCGACAGGTAGCCCGGGTTGATCATCAGCACGCTCTCCACCACTCTCGCAAACGGCGGCATCGCACTCGGCACCAGCATCACGTCCGGCCGCACATTCACCATCTCGCCCAGGGTCAGGTAGTTGGTGTCCAGCATCGCGCCCGTCGCCATGCCGTTGTGGTCGTTGTCATTGAGGCCCGTCTTGGGCAGCTGCCGCCGGTCGACGGGCGGGAAGATGGGGAAGTAGTGCCGCTGCTCGATGAGGTAGCGGCAGGCCCGGTGGACAGCGTTGGCCTCGTCGAGGCGGCCCTGAGCGAGCTCTTCGTGGCGCAGCTCGTAGATAATGTCCTGCGACGACAGGCCCAGAACCATTTCGTTTAGAGAGACCGTCACGGGGTTGCCGACAATCTTGATGTTTTGCGGCAGGGCCAGGCCGCGGCGCGGGAACGGAGCCTGCGGCCACGACACGTGCTTGTCGATGACGTCGCGCACCGACGGCACGAGCAAGACGGTGACCGTCGGGTTGGCCACAACGAGGCGCTGCAGCGCGGGAGAGACCATGCTGCGGAAGACGGTGGCCATGGTGGCCTCGTTGGGGTTGTAGCCGTCCTGCTGCGTGTAGTCGTCGGGAAGGTCAAAGTCGCCCGTCGCGATCATGGGGTGGTCGGCGTCGATAAAGGGGCCGGCCAGCACGACGGCGTCCACGGCCTTGTCAATGGCCACGTCCACCAGTGCGTGCAGTGCCTCAAAGTCGAGGTTTGTGTCGACCGTGTACGGTCCCGAGGCATACAAGATATTCAGCGGTGGCGGGTCTGCCGCAAACTCGGAAAACTCGTCGTCGCCGTCCATGTCGACGTCGTCGCTCGTTGCCAGGCGTGCGCGGTGGACGCCCAGGGCCTCGCGCGACGAAGCAGCGTTGGGCAGCAGCGGGATCTCCAGCACCTCGGCGACCACAAACGACGCGCCCGTCGTGTTGCTGCCGCGCAGGGCCACAATCTGGCCTGGGAAGAACTGGTAGCCCTTGAGGCGCGTGAGGTCCAGCGGCACGCGCAGACCACCGCCCATGCGCCGCGACGTCTCCAGCACAATCGAGGCCGCATTCAGCTGCTTGCCGCCCGCGCCCGACGTCGTCGGCGAGTCCGAAGCGATCCGTCCGACAGCAATGATCTCTGCCGTGTCCCATGTCGCGGCGCTCTTGAATGCAGAGTCGCCGTACTTTTCCTTGTAGTGCTGCTCGACAATGTCGGCAAAATCCTCAATGCGCTCGTCCAGCGTGGACGACGCCTCGGACAGCTTCATGGCCATGGGCTTGTAATGGAGCTTCTTGGTGTCGGAGGACGTCGTGACCTTGATGCGCGACACGGCATAGGGCACGACAATGTCGGGGTTGTACTCGGGCAGGGCGTCGCCAAATACCTCGATCACCTCGCCGGCATTCGTGCGGCTGCTGAATGGCACGTCGGTTGTTTGTGGGGTCTGCGAGATCTGTGACATTTGTGATGTATGTGACACATGTGACGACACGGGCGAGCTGCCCGGCTGTGCACCGCGCACGCGCGACATGCTCGGCGTCTCTGGTTTTACTGTGACACTGCCCGTCTTCTTGGCCGAGCTGCTGCCAATCACTTTGCGGCTGCCACTGGGTGTGCTGGGCATGATGTTTCCCAGCAGGCCAAAGACGTCGCCTTTGCCGGCATTGCGGGGCGTGCCCGCGGTTCCGACTCCGCCATAGCTGCTGCGCGGCTCAGTCTTGATCTTCTTGCTGCCCGAGACCTGCAGGCCGCCAACGACGCCCGACGACGACTGCTTCTGCTCCTGGTTACGGCGCTCGAGCGAGTCTTGCAGGTCTTGCTTGAAGGCGCGCAGACGGTCCATGGTGAGTGCCGCCTGCACCGACTCTTGCACGTCAAACTTGATGCAGTAGGCCTCCCACTTGTAGAACAGCTCCTGGACGGGCAGGCCGTGCATTTTCATAATCGATTGCAGCTGGGCCACAATGTCAGGCTCGAGGTGGTCGTCGCCGGCAGCGAACCGCTCATTGAGTTTGACGACGTCCATTTTTGGTGGTGGGAGGGTAGAGATTTATCGACGGTCTGAAGATGAGGTTGTCGTCGTTGTCGTCGAGGTCGTCGTTGTCGTCGAGGTCGTCGTTGTCGTCGAGGTCGTCGGGATGGCGTCAAGGTTGCCGTCAAGGTTGCCGTCAAGGTCGGGGTTGGGGTCAACTCTGAAAGTAAAGTGTCGCGTCTATAGTGGTGACTGCCCTCACAGGATTGAAGAAGGTGAACTATGTGAGACGCGTCTACGAGTAGACGCGTCTAGTTTAAGTGGTGGTCCACTTTTGTTAGGGCCCTAAGCCATTCACAGTAGATTCACAGTGTGGGGTAGAGGTTTTGACATATTCCGAAAGTTTAACTATTAGAAGTAGATAGGGCAGCAGCTCTTTCTTCATACGGAGATTATAAAATGGCTGTGGCTTTCTGTCAGCATCGTTTCCGGGGCAAGAGCATATTATCGGATATGTATTCCCTCCCCGTGATGAATGAGTGAGTATTAAAGGACCTAGTATTCATCCAATAGTGGCAAGTAAATGTAATTGTAAATGATATAATAACACTATTTAGACGGTGTTCTAATTCTAAACAACTGCAGTTATTCTTATTTCTCAATAAACCCTAATACCATGTCGCTGGCTGCTTAAAACAAGTTCATCAAATTAGACAAAGGATGATGTAATAAGATAGCCACCCACTGCTAAGGTACTAATAGCAACTATCGCTATGATAGCAGCCTTTAGCTGACTTGCCATTGCCGGGTAAAAGCCTGCAGTAGTGTACGACTAAAGGATCTACTTGACGGTGGCCACTTCCAGCTGTAGCTACTGGATGACGCGGTTCGTTTCTACCAGAGCAGCGGCAGTGTATGCCCGTGCCTGGATGGTCTCTGTGCTAGCAGCGTATGCTTCAGCCTGTGCCTGTGCAAGGCTTGCTTGATGAATGGTATTGTCGTCGACATTGTTGTAGACGCTGTCGGACATGGAACACCGCAGCGGCATCGAATCCATTTCCATTTAGATATTGCCATGTGACTCTTCAGTCAGAGAGCTCGAGCGTGGGAGCGGCGGTCATTGGTCGTAGGAGCTGGACATTGTATATGGTGAGAGTGGCAGATGTTGGTAGATACTGGGAGTCGAGGTAGTTGTGGCATAAAGTTAATTTAGTAGTATAAATAAAAGAAGAGAAGAAAACAGCTGAGTAAACCGAAATAAAGAAACGAAAGCTCAACACTCTCAACTTCTCAGAAAAACATATCTAGTAGAGCAACTCGGTACCAACAGACACTTGAGCAGTCTTTTCAGTCGACTGCAAAGTATACATTCGGCAGACTATACACCGTAAGCAGATTTGAGTACTAGTAAAAATAGACGTAGGCTTGTGACCGTGGATGCTTGCTCTTGGGCTGTTGGACCTTTTGATCGTGGACCTTTCATTATTACTTCATTTGAAAGACCGTAGAGGAATATGGCTGGGCGTATTGCACCCTCGTCATGCATTGTACCGTTCCTGGATGACCCAGCACGCCTCGATCGCGGCAAACTGTTCGGCGAGGGCAGTCCACTGCGCCTCTGCCCGTGTGCGGTTGGCAATGGTATGGGTTTTCCGAGTAGGGAGGGTGCTGCTCCGTGGTCTGCTTCGATGCTGTCCGTGTTCACAGCGTAGCTCACGTTGCGCTGTCATCACTGGAATCTGCGCTGTTATCTGAATAGACAATGTGCTCTTCGTCTTGCAACTGAGAAGTGCCAATGGCATAAAGTGCCCTTACAGTCTACAGTTCTGTATATACAAGACATTAACATGTGATGTTGACATGTGCTTGGAAATTGCCAGTGCAGTATTTTTCTGCATCGCCTCCAATCTGCCATGGCGAAAAAAGAAAAAAAGGGAAAAAAAAGGGAAAAAAAAAAGGAAAACAAGAGCATCAGAAGAATAGGTACCAACTTGCAGACTTCTCATTCTCGCCATCCTTGAAAATATCTACAGCTAGCTCGAGCTTGATCAACATGCATTTTGGAGTTGCTCTTGTTTATTTTTAGAACAAAATAATATAATTAATAGAAAAACTGCGAAATTCGCGCTTTGCCGTACTGTCCGTACGCTATATTTGCCGATGACGACAGTAACTTTTATGGATAAGATAAAGCTCAGGTGCCCGCATCAGTCCACTGTGACTCGACTGCCCCGCCATTGCAGCGAGCAATTAGCGACACTAACAGCAATAGCTAGACTATATAATCTCCTGTTCTTCGGCTCATCTCCTTTGCATCTGACAACAACAACTTCCAAGACAACATTTACACTTAAAAAATGCCTTCTGTTCTTGTTACTGGTGCTTCCGGCTTCCTGGGCCGCCAGGTCGTCCGCGCTTTCCAGCTCGCCGACTGGACCGTCACCGGCACGGCCTTTTCGCGCGCCGGCGACGGCCTGATCAAGGTCAACCTCGAGTCCGAGTCCGAGATCAAGGCCGCCCTCGACACCGCCGCCCCTGACGTTGTTGTGCACTGCGCTGCCAACCGCTTCCCCGACAAGGTCGACAAGGACCCCGAGGGCACGCGCCGCCTCAACATTGAAGCCTCCAAGACGCTGGCGTCGCTGTGCGCCGCGCGCGGTGCGTCCCTGGTCTACATCTCCACCGACTACGTGTTCCCCGGCACCAAGGGCGATGCGCCGTACGAGGCCGATGCGCCCACGAACCCGCCCAACTACTACGGCGAGAGCAAGCTCGACGGCGAGCGGGCTGTTCTGGGCGTGTACAAGACGGCCACCCAGGGACGCGGCGTCGTGCTGCGCGTGCCGGTGCTGTACGGCCCCGCCGAGCGCAACGCCGAGAGCGCCGTCAATGTCTTGCTGGACACGGTGCTCAAGGCGCAGGCCGGCACGGAGAGCAAGATGGACGACTGGTCGGTGCGCTACCCGACCAACACGGAAGACGTAGCGCGGGTGCTGGTGGACATTGCCACCAAGTACTCGACAGCGCCCGCGTCCGAGTCTCTTCCCTCAGTGCTGCAGTTCTCGAGCGAGGACAAGACGACAAAGTACGAGATCTGCAAGCTGCTGGCGTCTGTGCTCGGCGGCGACATCTCGGCGCTCAAGCCGGACCCGACGGGCGGCAATGTCCCCGGTGGCGTGCAGAGACCGTACGACTGCCACCTGTCGACCAAGGCGCTCAAGGACATTGGCATTTCCGTGCACACGCAGGACTTTGAGGCATGGTGGAGAAAAGAGCTCAAGGCGGTGCGTCGTTGACCTGTCGCTCGAGCGAAGCGGGAGTTTACATTTATCGAGTCCTATCAAGTCCTGATGACTGGAAATATTTTATTGATACACAAATACACAAATACACAAATCACAGATATAGTGCATTGAAACGCACCCAAGACAGCAGACACATAAAAGTGAATAAGAAAAACTGAATGACAACAGACAACACCAATAAACGAGTGCATTATCACCTCTGAACTGAAGATCCGAAAGAAGACATGAGGGATTAAAGACAGTAGTATTGAAACCTATATCAAACAAAAGAGAAAACGACATATAGGAATTTCCTGTAACAACCCTTGTTGCGTGTAGAATCGGTGTATGAAGACGTAAAAAACGTCGTGATGCACACCAAAAACGCACTCGACACGTCGACTTCAGGCCCGTCCGCAAGCCAATCAGAATGCCTCTTTTCAGTCCAATTATTCGACCTTATCGTTATGCTGTAATGTAGTCGTAAGCTGTGGTTTTTTAAAAAGATGAGTAACTAATACCAGCAAACAAACATACACTAATATAACTAAGCAATACGCCGCAATATCTTTGTATTGTTGGATATGCGATTCGGGTATCCAACTGTTATTTATTATTAGTCTCTTTTTCATACTTGAAATACTTGAATTTAAAGAAGCACAAATCCCGAAAAAAACAGACTTACCAGGAGGTAGACTGAGACGCGAACCGGTGATGAATTGTGATATGGAGATCATTCGCGGACGCGACTTGGGCTGCGGGCTGTTGAGGTATATCTTGCATCTCCACAGAGCCCGACATATTCACATGTGGCTGTTCCTGACCCTGTGCATATTGGCCATATCTCGGAGGAGGGACACCGGGAGCGTTTTCAGAGGGACTGCCGCGGGTCTGCTCGATAGTCACGACGTGATAGTCAGCGTTGTCAGACATGGTGATGGGATGGTGATAGGATGTTGATGCAAAGGAACGAGAACAGAGAAAGACAAAAAAAAATTCAAGCGGGAGGGAGACAGGTCTTTATATACCGGCATCGACTGCGTGGCGAAATATGCTGTCTTTATGTCGTCGAGCCTTTTAACCTATGTTGTGTTCAATCTAACAATCAACAATGGCTTAATAGACCAAACAGTACTTTATACAAAAGAAAAAGACTCGCTAATAAATGTTGTCTTTGATCTGGTGATGTTGGTAAAGAAGATGGAATACATGGTTATAGAGACACGTGCGAATAGCATTAAACTGATGATATACACTGCATTAGGGTGTCTGCAAGTAGATTGTTTCTCGCATAATTTAAAAACTATTGTATAGGAAAATCTGCCCCCGTAATTAGATTTATAGACTCTCTATTCATCTTGTCGAATTTGAACTTGTTGACACTGGCTCGACTGGGTAGACTGAGAAGTAGACTGGCGATGTCTTATAAGTTCCGATCCACACATACAGGCTGACAAAGATTGCCTGACTAAGTTGAGCTTATCTTATCGCCCACCGCCCCTCCATCTTTCCGTCTTTCCGTCTTCCGTCTTCCGTCTTTCAGATGGTCGTCCTGTCTTGCCTCCGACTGCCCAATTCACTTCACTACTGGACTGAACTTTACTCGGTTATCTCGCGTCAAATATATAAGCCCAACTTGCCATCTTGGGCTTCTCACTCTCAATCCCAACTTCAATTTCAATCTCAATCTCAATCTCAATCCTCAATAGCACCAATCCCTGAATCGACACGACAAATCGACAAATCAAAATAACAACACAATGGCGGGCGCCAGGAACCGTCTCTTGTCCGAACTCAAGGCCGTCCAGAACCTCAACTGGCTCCGCGTCGAGTCCCCCGAAGACAACCTCTTTGTCTGGAACGTCGCCCTGCTCGTCCTCAACCCAGACTCGGACTTTGCCGGCGGCTACTTTGCCGGCCAGCTGCGCTTCCCCGCCGACTACCCCTACAAGCCGCCATCCTTCCGCTTCGCCAAGCCCCTGTTCCATCCCAACGTCTACACCGACGGCCGCATCTGCATCTCCATCCTGCACAGCCCCGGCGACGATGTCATGTCGGGCGAGCAGGCCGGCGAGCGCTGGTCACCGCTGCAGGGCGTCGAGTCCGTCATGCTGAGCGTGCTGCTGCTGCTCGATAACCCCGAGATCAACTCGCCCGCCAACGTGGACGCGAGCGTATGCTACCGCGACGACAAGGCGACCTACAAGGCACGGGCGCAGCGGGCGGTCGAGACGTCGCGGCTGTCGATGCCGACGGGCTTTGTGATGCCGACGCAGTTTGAGGATGCGTCGTCTGCCGCCGCCGCCGCCAAGAAATCGAGTCTCGAAGAAGACGACAATGCCTTTTGGGCCGACAGCGACGAAGGCGATTTCGACTTTGGCTCCGATGATAGCGACGAAGAGGAGCAAGAGTTTGACGACGACGAAGAGGAGGTCGATGAAGAGGAAGACGAGAAGAAGAAGCCATAGTCTTGGTGGCTGTCTCTCCCTTATTTTGTCTTCTTGTGTCCTTCTTTTCTCATTCTTCTTCTTTCTCTTTTATTCTTCTTCTTTTCCTAAATTTCTATTACTTGTTTCAGCTTGGAGTTTGGGCTTTATGACGGTCGATGGTGTTTATATTGTTGTTTCTTCTTTTCTCATATTATTACTCTACTACTGTGCTGCTTCACCCATATGGCCGGCGTTGTTATGGCAGTTTGATAGCATTTTAATCAAGTTCAAGTTCATTCTCTTGTACAAGTCTCCTATCGAAAGAATGAAAGTTGTAATACGGTGAACCGACGCAACGATAAAGACTTGGCTAGCCTGTAGTGGCTTACCGCAAGTTTGCTTTAAACGGCTTTAAACTAACTCGTACCCTACTGTGCACTTGATCTATAACGTTAAAGCACCCTGAAGTGATGGACTTTATTACAGGAGAAATAAATTACGTCCTCCTAATTGTGTATTAAGTAATACTTTCATGCTGTGTAGTGTATAATTGTGCACTTTTCACTCTCCTTGCTGCTGACCCTTTAAATTCCAACACTTTCAACCAACCTCTGCCAACCTGCATCTACTTGCTGCGCTTGTAGATCTTGGCCAGGAACGCCTCAAACACGCCCTTCTTCAGGCCCTTGCTCTCGTCAATCTGTGCAATCTGTGCCCGGATCTCGCCGACAACCTTCTCCTCGTAGGCCAGGTACAGCTGCTCCAGCTTGAGCTCGTTGAACAGCTTCTTGACCTCGGCCTCGGCGGCCTTGTCCTTACGGCCGTAGTTGTCCTCGAGGATCTTGCGCTGCTCAGGGGTCACAATCGCCAGCGCCTGGTTGACCAGCCACGAACACTTGTTGTCCATAATGTCGGTGCCAATCTTGCCAATGTGCTCGGGCAGGCCAAAGTTGTCGAGGTAGTCGTCCTGGATCTGGAAGTACTCGCCCATGGGGATCAGGATAGACTCGGCCGTCTTGAGGTTCTCGGGCGTGCCCAGCTCCAGCTGGTGCAGCGCTAGCGCCACCGGCAGGTAAAAGGAGTAGTACGCCGTCTTGTACACAACAATGAACTGGTACTTGTCCATGCTAAAGTTGTCCAGGTTGACCTTGTCCTCGGGCGCCGTCAGCAGGTCGGCGAGCTGGCCAATCTCCGTCTGGAACGTGACGTCGTGGAACAGCTCCAGCAGCGCAACGTACGACGGGTGCTCCTTGAAATGGGTCCGCAGCAGTGTGTAAATCGCCGATTCGAGCATAAAGGCGTCGTTGATGGCAATCATACCGACGCCCTCGTGGCGGTACCAACACGGCTTGCCGCGGCGGGTGATGGAGCTGTCCATGATGTCGTCCGACACCAGGAAAAAGGCTTGCAGGAGCTCCGTCATCCAGCCCAACGTCGCCGCCTTGAAGTACTCGTCCTCGGTCAGGCCGCGGTCAAGCAGCACTGACACGGAGTCGGGCACCGACATGCCGCGGTTGCACTTGCCGCCAATGGCGTTGATTTCGAGAGACTGCTTGTACCAATCGAGGTATGCGGGTGGCAGCTTGAAGCTTGCCGCGTAGTCGAGAAGCGTCTTTTCAAGCTTCGGAAACACCGACTCAAACTCCTGGAGAGTAGTCTTTTGCGCCATGATGAAGAGTGGATGTGGGCGTGGATGTGGTGGTGTTTGTAGAGGAGTTGCAAGAAAAGTCGAAAAGAAGTCGAAAAGACGTCGGGCAAAGATAGGATGAAAGACTACAGAGAGACTGAGACAGACAGAGTCGAGAGAGGGGCAGTCAGGGGAAAGGTGAACGGAAGGGTCTAGCTATTTCAGCTATTTCAGTTATTGGCCGCCAACGCCAACGGTTGAGCTAGTTGGGCGCCGCCGCCTGCTTGATTGGGCGAAAGCGGTGGTACTAGTGGGTCGCTCCTGCCGTGCACATAGCAATCTTCGGTCTGATGTCGCCGTGCCCAACTATATGGACTGTCCCAACAATTTTCATTCGTGCCTGCCGAATCGGTCCCAGAGGTACGGATCACATGCAATTGTTCTCTTGTTTATTTATTACTTGAAATGGAAATAAATTGAGATCTTTTACATAGCCGTTCACATTCCTGGTTCTTGTCGGCGCTGTCTGTACGTCTTCGGGCTTTGATACAGTGATAACCAGATATTCGAAAACAGCAAGTGAAAACGGTCCGTGTTAGGCAAGTGCAGACAGAGTATCTCTAGCCGCAATGTGTATTATCGTAGTATCTAACAATATATCACAAGCTCTATAAGGCTACCAGTTCCTAGCAGTAATAATACTACAAACTCAGCTAAATAATGTCAAGGGCACAGCCAACACGTCTAGCAGTGTAGTCTAGATGCGTCTGCTAGTCTAGGGCTTCCATCCCAACTCGTAGGTCCACGATCAGTGCATCGAGACACCCTATGCCAATAATGTTCTAATAATGTTAACACAAATGGTTACGAGTAACACAGCTAGGCCGGTCGCCCCAGCAGGAGAGCGGGGGGGAAGACATACCATTTTGTTATAAGTAATATGTGGATGAAGATGATGTTGATGGTAGATAAAAAGAAAGAGAAGAACAAGAAGCAGCTGGGTTGGTTGGTACACAGCCAACACGTCGGGCAGTGTGGTCTAGATGCGTCTGCTGGTCTAGGGCCTCTATCCCAACTCGCAGGTCCACGATCAGTGCATCGAGACATCCTGTACCAATAATGTTAACACAAACGGTTCCGAGTAACACAGCTTGGACGGTCGCCCGGGAAAAGGGGGGGCATACCTGAATGTTTATATTATTAAACACAAACCAGCGGGAGATCAAAGCAGGGGGGGCGGGAGCCAGCAACTCGCCGAACCAGTTAAAAATAGACGCCAATAACTGGGAGTGTAAACGACATCATGGACAGCTCCATCATGGATGACGGAGCTCCTGCAGGCCTTTTTCCTGGTGTCGGACGACATTATGGACAGCTCCATCACCCGCCGCGGCAAGCCGTGTTGGTACCGCCACGAGGGCGTCGGCATGATTGCCATCAATGACGCCTTCATGCTGGAGTCGGCTATTTACACATTGCTGCGTGCCCACTTCAAGGAGCACCCGTCGTACGTTGCGCTGTGTTGGAGTCGGCCATCTACACACTGCTCAGCAGGCCGATAATAAATAACGGGAGCAGTGAGGGCGATGGGGGCAGCACCGGTATAATGAGGAGCAGAAGAGTAAGAGATAGAAAGAAGTAATATATGAGAATAAAGATGATGATGATAGCTGTACTGGTTGGTGTTGATATTGATGTTGGAGAAGAAGAGAGAAGAAGAGAGAATAAAAGGAGAGAGAAGAGGAGAGAGAAGAATATATATAATAGGAAAAGGTAAACAAACAACAAAACAACAAAGCGTTCGTTGGACGACATATGAGAATGAGTGGGAAGGTGCGACTACACGCTCATGTCAACAGGTTGATTTGGGATGGAAGAGTCCTTTCCCAATGACTATGGCATCGTCATCACGGCGACCATGTGTTGCCTCATATAGATAGGGTGAAAGTATCTCTAGTATGACTTATGATAAACAACCTATGCTAAACCAATGCCATCATTTTGGGGCACGTGCTCTACTGATGCAAGCAAACAAGAAAAAAACAAATAAAACAAAATAAAACAGCCCAAACTATGCAATGTGAGATGACAGTAGAAGGAAATAGACAAGAAATGATGAAAAATCAGTAAAAATAAAGAAAAAGAAAGAAGAGCAGATAACGCCTCCCTGGCCAACCGTGGCCTATAACCGTAATGTGTCTGGATATCATTCGTTTTGCCGTGGTCCGTGGCTTGTGATCTGCAATCTGTCGTGTGAGATCCAACCCTGCGGCCAGGCCATTCCATCGCCGTCTGTCCTGACTGACAGATACTCTTGCAGAAATGCTCCCAAGAGCATTTTGAGAACATTGAGAACATATAAACAACCTTACAACTGGACAAGACCGCTCAGGATCTTGACCTCCTCGCCCGGCTTGAATGCCGGCAGGCCAATGTACGGGCACGTCGAGCACCGGAAGGCATCGCCCAGCGAGCAGCTGTTGCACGAACCGGTCTTGCCCTGCACGGTAAAGTCCAGCTCGTTGAGATCGTCGGCGCCAAACTTGAAGATATTGGCTTTGCTCGACAGGTCGACGTCGGCCTTGACGCGGCGGTCGCGGTCCTCTTCCTCTAGGCGCTCGGCCAGACCGCATGTGCAGTCCTTGCATGGCTTGCGCCGCTTCTGTCCTTCGACATTGCAAGGGGCTGTTTTGTTAGTACTCTGAAAGGTAAAAAATCGGTAAAAAGAAATATGGACATCGACTCACGTTGCTGGGGTGGCCGGTTGCGCTCCTCGGCCGTCATCAAAGTGTCCTCATCCACCAGCTCGTCGCCGTCGCTGTACTCGCCAAGGTCAAGCACGACTGCTGACCGCTTTGTGGGTGCGGCAGGCTTGGGTGCTGCGGCAGGCTTCTTCCGCAGCCGCAGTGGCACAACAACCTCCTCCTCCTCGACCTTTTCAAACGCAACATCCTTGGCGTTCTTGACGAGACCCGCCAGGATAGCCTCTCGTGCATCGGCACCCTCGAGGGGCTTGCCGTCTTGGAGTTTGAGCTGGCCGCCGTTCTTCATGGCGGGCACGAGGGCAGCATAGACGCTGCGGCTTGTGAGCAGCTTCAGGGCATCGGGGCGCTGCGAGCCATCGGTATCGGTCAAGACGAGGACAGTGTCGTAGGTGTTGGGAGTCAGGGGAACAAAGCCGGCGGCCAGGCGGTCGAGCATCTGCAGGTCGGAGGCGGCGCGGTCGTAGATGGTGAACAGGGCGTGCAACTTTTCTTCGTGGGCTGCAATCGATGGCGGCGCGAGAATCAGTGTGCGGGTGGTGGAGGTAGAGGTAGACTTGGCAGTCTTTGGTGTGGTGCCATTGACGCCATTTGCGACGGCGATGGGCTTTTTGAACTGGCTGAAATCGACGCTGTCGTCGTTGGCGTCGATGGACGCAAACTGAAGGGCGGGCATTGTGTGGTGTGTGGGGGTGGTAGTGAGAGTTGAAGTCGGGGTTGGGATTGAAAGCAAAATAAAAGGTCAAGGAAAGACGTTGATAGAAGCAAAAAAAAAGCAGAGTTCAAGGTAGAGATATCAAAGACAAAGACTCGAGGTGGCGAGGAAGACGGCGGGGTCCGAATGTGATTCTTGTATTGCAGAGATTGGCGGTTGTACGTGTAATCGACTTGGGAAAGATGGGTCTGTGCAGCGGCAGACGTCAGAGTACACACGTCCAGAAAGGGAAAGAGCAGAGCAAGCAGGATAATATGGGAATATATGGAAATATATGGGAATTCAAGTAGTAGCAAGAAGAAGCAGATAAGAGGATAGATGCAAGGGTAAGTGACCAGTAGAGGGCAGTCGAATTCGTGGTCAGGCGGAAGAGTGGGGAGGAGCGACGGAGGAGTCACAATGCAAAGGAATAAGCAATAGTAAGAGACGATAGAATGAGGAAACAGCAATCAATAATATAGAAAGAGGAAAGCGATAGCAACAACAGAATAGGAAAGAGCACGGTCGTGACCTCTCGTGGGATTTTGATTTGTGAGCAAGTCCGGCAAATTTGCAATGAAAAAATAAGTCAAAAGGGAAGGAACGGTACTGGTCAGTCTGTGTCTGACTCCATACCAGATAGACTAAAGAGAAGACTAAAGAGAAGACTAAAGGGAAAGACTAAGGGGAAAGACTAAGAAAGGCAGGAGCGACTCTGGGCTGTCTATCTCCTTCCTGCTACGACGGGAGAGGGGCGAATTTCTAGGCGGGGGGGAATGGTTACCGACTTTTTTTTGTTCTTCCCCTTGCGCGGCAAATGCTTTGTCAGAGTCCGAGCTCGGCGCTGGGAGCTAGAGGGGCTGCTCGAGTCTTGGGGGAGGGGACGTTAACGATGATGTGATTGGTTGGTGCCTGACCTTTGCAGAAATGGGTCTTGAAAGACATCTGCGAGAGAAGGATATGAGAAGAACTAGGGATATTTCCAATATAAATCTAGATAAATATAAATAACTACTGCCGAAATTCAGTTTGCGAGTCCGCATCGGAGTCCGTCTTACGGAGTGCAGGACTGCTTACAATTAGAAAAGATTCCGACGCAATTTGTAAATAATAAAAAATACCCAGAAATAGTCAAAAGGAGGGAGAAGCATTCAAATCTAGTCAAAAAGCATAGACCATCGGAGCATAAACGGAGGCAGTTTGGTGTAATTGATGTAATTGAAATGGAATAAAGGGCGAGATGACGATGTTTGCATCTGCCGTTGCGTGAATGATTTGCAAGCCGCTTTCGGGTGGTGTATTATGTAAGCATGAGGGTCAACCTGCGCCTGTCCAAGGTGACCTCGATTAGGTATTATGTCAGCATGAAGGCCAACGAGAAGCAGCAATACAGAACAACGTATTGGTTATGAGAACCAGCTGGCGATGCCTTGGCAGAGTATGCGAATCTGTGGATGGAATATGTAATCGTTTATAGTCCAGGTCATCCGGTGGTGCTGTCAGCTCTGCATTACCCCGGAAATGATTACTACTGAGTCTTATCGGAAATGACGATAAGAATATGAATGGCAGTAAGACTGCATATGACAACACAGTTCAATTAGTCCAGACCAACGTTATATAACTATATACACTGTCAATACTTAACGAGTACGAACAGCTCCACCGCCTCCTTTTACATATTCCTCTCAGCATAGCTCCAGCTCAGCTCTCAGCTTCATTTGGGCAATCTGACGGTGTGCCAGCTTCAGCTTCATCTTGACTTGTCTAAACTGCTACCTTTACGCGGTTTGGTTGTACACGAAACACGAAACACGAAACACGAAAAGCCCATCTTTCATATTCTCGACAATGTTCAAATCCGACAAGAAAACAGCAGCGGCGGCGGCGGCGGCTGAGAAGCCGTCTGCTCCCGCTCTCAAGACGCCTATTGCTGCTCCCCTTGCAACCTGCGTGCCTCCGCCGCGCGCCGAGCTGACGGCCGAGCAGACCACCAAGTATACCTGGCTGCTCGAGCAGCTCAAGGCCCTCAAGACGCTGACGACGGAGGACGACGCCGAGGGCGCCCTGACCGACAGCGAGCGCTTCTGGCTCACGCGCGAGTGCTTGCTGCGCTACCTGCGCGCCACCAAGTGGAACGAGAAGGAGGCCCTCAAGCGGCTCCAAGAGACGCTGGTGTGGCGCCGCGAGTACGGCGTCGAGACGCAGCTCACGGCGGACCACATCTCGGTCGAGAACGAGACGGGCAAGCAGGTGCTGCTGGGCTACGACACGCAGGGCCGCGTGTGCCACTACCTCAACCCGGGCCGCCAGAACACCGAGGTGTCGCCGCGCCAGGTGCAGCACCTGGTGTACATGGTCGAGCGCGTCATTGACATTATGCCGGCCGGCCAGGAGACGCTGGCGCTGCTGATCAACTTCAAGTCGGGCGAGAAGCGCACGAACACGGCGCCCGGCCTGTCGCAGGGCCGCGAGGTGCTCCACATTCTGCAGACGCACTACCCGGAGCGCCTGGGCCGCGCGCTGATTGTCAATGTGCCGTGGGTGGTGTGGGGCTTCTTCAAGCTGATCACGCCCTTTATCGACCCGCTGACGCGCGAGAAGCTCAAGTTCAACGAGGACATGAACCAGTACGTGCCGTCGGAGCAGCTGTGGACCGAGTTCAACGGCGGTCTTGATTTCGAGTACGACCATGCCACGTACTGGCCGGCGTTGACGGCGATGGCGGCTGAGCGGCGGGCGCAGCGGACGGAGCGGTGGGTTGCGGGCGGCAAGCAGATTGGCGAGTACGAAGACTACCTTGCCGGCAGCCTCGACAAGGGCGCGGCGGCGGCTGCCCCGGCCGTGGTCGCCGAGACTGCGGCTGCATAGCGTTGGGAGACGCAGTAGAAACGTGGTGACGACTAGATATCCATTGCATAGAGCGCGTTCAAACTTCTTATCTTGTTCTTTTCTGATAATGACATTGATATAGATTTTAATAATTATTTTACATTTAATCTTTCATTCTTTTATTCTCTCTAGATTAACTAGATTAACTTGAATCAATTGTCTTCAATTGCTAGAGCCTGAAGCATGGCGAGGCTGTAGCGCGACTAGTGTGGTAAAGGGGTGCCCCACATTAGCACACCGTGCTGTAGAGCTCAACCTCGTCTCTCGTCTATCTGATATCTGACGACACATTTACGCTTCTAGCTGCATTCCCGCATTCTGCAACCCCGCCGTCTGCCCGACCCGACCTCCGACTCAATTCTACTGCAGGCATTCACATCGCCTCGCTCAACGTGACATGTCCCGACTTTCCGTCAACAAAGCCCCTGCGCCTCTGCGCGACCTGGCGCCCGCCAGCCAGCCCATCTCGCAGCCGCTGCACTCGCCACAACACCCTGCACACCCGCACATCCAGACGCAGACAGGCCTGCGGTACCCCAACAATGGCAAGACCATCTACCAGCGGCCGCTGAACCGGACGCGCACGGCCGAGTCGAGCCAGGCGGCGTTTGCGTATTTGTTTTCGGAGATGGTGGGGTATGCGCAGCGGAGGGTGACTGGCATTCAGGATCTAGAGAAGAGGTGAGCAGCATCCGACATTAGAGCATCCGAGCGAAGCGAGAATGCTGAAGATAAATTGCACTTTGGCCAACTACGCAGCCTCTCCACTTTAAGAGTGCAAGAGTTAAAAGTTCAAAAAAGACTGACAGCCCAGACTCAACGCCCAGGGCCACCCGATTGGCATGAAACTGCTCGACCTGCTGCTCTACCGCGAACCACCGCGCAGCCAGACCCGCCCGCTGACCATTATCACGCTGCTCCATTTTGTCAAGATCAACGTGTGGACGCATCTCTTTGGACGGCAGGCCAACGGCCTGGAAAAGTCGAGCAACCCGCAGACGCCCGACGAGTACATGATTATCGACAACGAGCCGCTCGTGAACCAGTACATTAGCGTGCCGCGCGAGATGAGCCAGCTCAACTGTGCGGCGTACGTGGCGGGCATTGTGGAGGGCGTGTGCGACGGCAGCGGGTTCCCGGCGCGCGTGACGGCGCATACGGTGGGCAAGGCCGAGGAGGGCGAGATGTGGCCGGGCAAGACGGTATTCTTGGTCAAGTTTGAGGCGACCGTGCTGGAGCGCGAGGGGTACTTGAAGCAGTAGCCGCGCACGGAGTGAGCGGCAGTGGCAGTTAAAGTACAAGCAGCGAGGCTGCAACAGACGATATCTACGGAGTACGGCGTTTTCTTTTTATTGTCAAATTTATTTATGCACATGTTTTATTCACTTTCAGTTGTTAACCTTTTGCTGAATCAAGTCATCATTATCATTATAAACGCAAAACGCCATGCCCATCCGTGAATTCCGTAAAAGGCATATTGCAACAGAGTCCCTCTTTTGCCCGTTTCCTCTATCTACCTTGGCATGCCCCGGAACCGCGACTGATTGCGTGCCGGTGCCGGCGGCGGGCTTCCGTTGCTGGCGCTGTTCATAGTGGTAGTTGATGTTGCTGCTGCAGCTGCATTTGAGGCGTCGGCAGCAGTAGGTGCAGACGCCGCCCCGGCTGCTGCGACACTGCCGGCAATGCCGTTGGGATTGTAGCCGTAGTAGTAGGCATAGTAGCCATAGTTTCCTCCCCGCTTGTCGCGCGCGTCTCTGCTGCCGTTGTCGCCCCGCGAGTGCATCAGCTGGGCGAGTCCGAGGTCCTTCCACGCCGGCTCGCGCACGGCCTGGGTGGCGCGCTGGATGCCAAAGGCGGCGTGCTGGTCGGGCACGACATCGTCCTCGTCTTCCGGGTTGATGGGCTGGTGGTGGGGGGCGACAAAAATGTCGTCGCTGGGGAGGTGGTCTTTGCAGACGTCTTCAAAGAGGTCTGCGTTGCGCGGGTTGTGCATGTGCACAGAGGTGTAAACGGCGTCCTTGTTCTGCAGGGCGGGCAGGGCGAGCAAGGCGCAGCGGCGCGTTAGCAGGAGTTTGTATTTATTAGGGTAGACGCCCAAAAAGAAAAACTCACCATTGTGATTACTGGGCACTCGGTGTATTGAGTGTGCTGACTTTCTGTCGACGCTGGCGTTGACGTCGACACTGACGGCTGATGCAGCTTATCGCGATAAGTGGCTCGCGTAAATAGGTGGGCATCGCGTCACTCATAGCCTTGTATTATGTAATCAACCATATTCTTTGAATTTGCAACCTCTTCCTCGACATACTTGACGAAGCTGATAATATCGGTAAATAAAGAAACTTTACTAAGATCATACTGGAGAGCATTTCTCTGTGTGTTCAAAGTCACAAAAGACTTGTTACAAGTGCTGTTGCTTTGACATTAACAATTTCATAGTATTATTGCTTGTGATTGAATTGTCTTTTTTTCAGCCTTAAATAAAGATCCATACCATAGTAATTTCTTAAAAATTAAACTATATAATTCAAAAGTAGATTCCGGTCAGCAGCATCACTGGCAGTGCAGCCACAAGACACAAGAACACTACAATGAGAAACGACACCAGAAATGGGTTTGCATGATAGACGACCTCGGACAGTATGACCAACGACACCGACTCCATCTGGACTGCCGGCAAGAGCATTCGCTTCAACACAGGCCGCTACAGCTTCTGCGACGACTGAACTATCTACGACACCTTCCAGCTGTATGGCCAGCTGATGTCCATGGACGCAGACGGCAGCAACAAGAAGAGGTTGGCGGACAGCATGTGGGAGGACTCGATGCCCATCTACCTCACCTACAGCACGCTGGTGTAGGCGTAGTGTGAGCAAACAAAAGTAAATCTAATCCAGGGGACGTGTATATAACGGTAGTAGAAGTCATATTCATGTACAGATTAAATATATTTATTCCTTATTTAAATTATGCATGATTAGTCATCTACAGTGTGAATAGGCATCGACCTGCATATAGTATGATTGGTGGGCGAGTCCACCTATTGACGACGTCTTTTGTCGGTGATCAGCCTCATCTATATTCCAGTTTCATCTCATCTTATACTTCTTTTATAGGCTCATCTAATGGCCTATCGATGAAATACCGTCTACAATGTCCGACGAAGATGACTACATGACGATGACGTTTGAGGACGACTATGCCTCAACAACGTCCAACAGCAAGAAGAGGAAGCCCGTCGAGACATCGCTGCAGCGGCGCATCCGTTTAGAGAGAGAGGGTCGCGAGAGGGGACACGTGCTATCGAGAGCCGAGCAGGCGAGAGCCGCTGAGAAAGCGCGCGAAGCTGCTCTCAACCGGTCCCTGTTTGACGCGCCAGTCCCCAAGCCCAAAGGCAAGGGCACCTCGTCCATCTTTGATTCCCCCGCCCCGGCTGCACCAAAACCAGTCAGCAAGGGCTTTGCCATGATGGCAAAAATGGGGTTCGTAGCCGGCCAGGCTTTGGGAAAGAAGAGGGAGCCTTCAACAAAAGAGGGCGACGACGCGTCGGGTGAAGATAGCGCCGCCGACGACAAAGACCGGCCGTTGACAGAGCCAATTCGCATCCAGGTAAAGCGCGACCGGGCTGGTATCGGTGCCGATGAAGAGCGGAAAGCCAAGGAGGAGGCGGAACGAAAGGAGCAAGAGAAGAAAGCCGTCGCTGTCGAGGTCGACCCCTACGCATACCGCGACCGCATACGGCTGGAGCGCGAGGAGGGGCGTCTGGAAAGGCAGATCCATGCAGCCCAGGTGGTAGCCGAGCGGCTGGCCAATGGCGAAGACGATGCAGACGGAGACAGTACACTACCAGAAAAGGATGTACGGCCGCTGTCCGACATAAATGTGCTGTGGCGCGGCATGGTGAAGCAGAGACGGGACAAGGAGCGCGAGCGGGCGTTGCTGGTCAAGAGCAGGAAACTGCTCGACAGCAAGCTGCGCGGACTGGGTGAAGGAACCTCTAAAGAGATGGCCGGCGAGGTCGTGAGTACCGAGGACAGCGACGACGAGGCGGAAGATCTCTTGGCCAAGGGCCAGTCGTCACGAGACTCGTACCTGAAAACCGGCATGAGCTCAGTTGTTGTCGAGGATGATGACGACGACGACGACGATAAGACAGAGGCAGAAGACGACGAGCTTGCCGAGTTTGATGCCCTGCCGACACAAGAGCGTCTGCAGCAGGTTGTCGATTGGATGCGTCTCAACCGCCGGTACTGCTTCTGGTGCAAGTACAAATACCCGTCCGACGACCTCGACGGCTGTCCGGGCCCAACCGAAGCCGACCACGACTAGCCAGGTCACTTTATAATATAGAAAGACACAATTAAGTCATGAGATTGTCTATTGGGAATCTATGTCATAATATACAGATACATAATACATAATACACTCGTTACATGTTAAAGTACTTTTGCAGGCCCATCTCCTTGACCGCGGCGTCGTGCATCTCGGCAAACTGCGCATCCGTCACGCCCTGGCACTTGATCCGGTACACGTGAGCCACTGCTGCCGACAGGTCGTCGCTCAGATCGAACTCGCTCTGGACACCTGTGCTGGTCAGTCCCCGACGCGGCCGCTCCGGCTGTCTGTACAAGTTCAGCTGGCCCAGACGCGCCTCTTTGAGCAGCGACTCGACCGTCTCGCTCGCCTTGAAGATGCGGTACCGCGTCTCCGACGTGTCGCGCTGGTAGTACTTGTTGTCCGTTGACGACAGGCCAGACACCAGCTCAATGGCAAGGCTGCTTGTCAGGCGGAAGCGCGGCACCCGGAACTCATCAGCCGTGCTCATCAGCGGCAGCATCGTCTGCAGCATCACGTACAGCGCCACGTAGTCGCCCGTCTTGCGGAACGTGTGCAGCACTGACCGGCCGAGGGCCTGGTAGTATGCGGCCTCGCGCGGGTCGACAGTCTCGCGGGCCTTGCCGCTGCTGTTGCGGAACGCAACATGGGCGACGCGTGTCATCTCGGCCACCAGCTTGCGGCACTCGTCGCCGGCCGCCTGCAGCTCAGTATCGCTCATGGTCGAGACCATTTTGCGGTTCACAGACACGGCGCGCACAAGCGAGATGAACGTGTTGGCATTGGGCAGGACCTTTTGCGAACCGTGCACCATGTGTGTGTACAGATCGCGGGCCTTGTCGACACGGCCATCGCGCAGGTACGACTCGATCAGCTGGTTCATCATGTATGCGTCTGTCGACGACAGCTCGCACTCGCGGAACGCCGTCCAGAGCTTCTCCATCATGCTGATCTGACCGCGGTTCTTGTAGTTGTCGGCCATTAGCAAGAACGTCTCGAGCGATGCGCGCGGCACAAACGTCAGCTTACTGCTAGCCGCCAGTGCGAGGCCGTTTCTTGTCCTGTTGGACTGCAGCTCCAGAGGCCAGTCCACCTGCCGCTCGCGCCGGCGCAGGTTCACAAACATGCGCCGCGACTCAATCATCTGCCAAGCCAGCGTATCTGCCAGCGCCTGGTTCTCGGCCGTGCCCGACCGCAGCCATGCACCGAGAAGACCGTTGACCTGCACGGCCGCCATCATAATACCACGGCTCTGCATGAAGCTGAGCACGCGGTGTGCACCGTCGAGATCGCCCGCACCGATTAGCCGCTTCAGCCACTTTCCAAAGAAGAACTGGTTGGCCACGGGCTGCGGCAGCTTGGGTGTCGCGTACTTGTCGTGCCGCTGGTCATTTTGCTGGTTGACATATAGGCGCTGGCGCGCGTCGATGGCGCCCGAGAACATCATGTCGACAAACACGTCAAAGGCGTAATCGGTATGGTTGGCCGTCAAAAAGGCCGACACTACCTCGTCGTAGTCCTCGATCTTCATACCGCCCGGGCCGGCTTCTTCGAGGATCTTGTGCAGCCGCCGGTATGCGTTCCAGGCCTGTGTCTGCGCATCGCGCGCTGCAGCACTGCGGATCAGCTGGAACAGCACGCGCGGGTTCGG